>DWRB01000016.1:0-113690 GCA_018250355.1 Bolla brennus | reverse complement strand
TTGAACCAATCGGACTTTTATGGGCAGTTGATCCCACACCTAACTTCTTTGCTTTCGCTGCATTTTGAGGTGGGGGTCCTACTGCCCATTAAAGCAGGATAAAATTTTTAAAATGAAAATATACCTATGGGGGTAATTAGATGAGCGTTAAACCGTTACATGCAAAAGATGTTGCAGAGAAAGTTTTATTCGGAGAGTTGTTTATTTTAGATGTTCGTAATGAGACGGATTATGAAGATTGGAAAATTGAAGGGAGACAAATTTCTTCTATAAATAAACCGTATTTTGATTTGTTAGATGGTGTAGATCATATTGTAAGTGAATTACCTAAAGATAAAGATGTTTTAGTAGTATGTGCAAAAGAAGGATCTTCTATATTTGTGGCAGAGCAATTAACAGAGGTCGGATTAGAAAATGTTTATTATTTAGCTGGCGGTATGAAAGCTTGGAGTGAATATGTGAAGCCGTTAAAAGTAGGAGATGTACAGGGCGGAGGAAGTATATATCAATTTAACCGTCTTGGAAAAGGTTGTTTATCTTATATGGTCGTTTCAAACGGTGAAGCAGCAGTTATTGATGCAGTAAGAACAGTTGAAGCGTATGAAGAGTTTGCGAAAGAGAACGGCGTTACGATTACGAATGTAATGGATACACATTTACATGCAGACCATATTTCTGGAGGCCGTAAGTTAGCTGAAAGAGTAGGTGGCACGTATTGGTTACCGCCAAAAGATGCGGAGGAAGTTGTTTTCTCATATAAACCGCTCGTTGAAGGATCTGTTATTACGGTGGGGGGTACTAAAATTGAAATTGACGCATTATACTCACCGGGGCATACGATTGGAAGTACATCATTTATTGTAGATGATTCCTATTTATTATCAGGCGATATTTTATTTGTAGATTCAATCGGGCGTCCAGATCTTGCTGGAAAGGCTGAGGATTGGGTGAGTGATTTAAGAGAAACTTTATATAACCGATATAAAGTACTATCTCAACAATTAATCGTGTTACCAGCTCATTATTCAAAAATAAGTGAAATGGATGAGAATGGTGTTGTGAGCGCAAAGTTAAAAGATTTATTTACGTATAATGCAGGACTAAATATTGAGAGTGAGGGAGAGTTTCGTAAAGTGGTAACGGAGAACTTACCACCTCAGCCGAATGCTTACGAAGAAATTCGTCAAACGAATATGGGGAAGATTCATCCGAGTGTAGATGAAGAGCGTGAAATGGAGATTGGTCCAAATCGTTGTGCAGTTCACGAATAAGAAATAAATAAAAAATGGAGGAATAGATGATGAATGTAAAACAAGTATTAGATGCGAAAGGTTTAGCATGTCCGATGCCGATTGTAAGAACGAAGAAAGCGATGGATACTTTACAAACTGGAGAAGTGTTAGAAGTACATGTAACGGATAAAGGGTCAGTTAAGGATATTCCGGCGTGGGCAAATAAAGGTGGTCATGACATCGTAAAGCATGTAGAAGAAGCTGATGTGCTAAAGTTTTGGATTAAGAAGGCGTAGCATGTTTATAAATGTAGAGAGGTTGGTTATATGAATACAATATTAAGTACGCTTTTCATTGTACTCGCTGCAGTGTTTGTTATTTCACGTTTTTTACCGGTAAAAGGTGTTCAAAATATAAGTGGGAAAGAATTAAAGAGTATAGCAGGAAAAAAGGGAAAACAATTTATCGATGTTCGCACAGTAGGTGAATATAGAGGAAATCATATGAAAGGATTTCAAAATATCCCGCTAAATGAGCTAGCGAGTAAGGCAAATCAGTTAGATAAAAATAAGGAAGTAATCGTTATTTGTCAGAGCGGGATGAGAAGTAAGCAAGCAGCAAAGGTATTAAAGAAATTAGGGTTTCAGCACGTTATCAATGTTTCAGGTGGTATGAACGCTTTATAAGGAAGGAATATCAAGATGAAAGAAATAACAGCGAAAGAAGTAGAGGAAAGATTATTACGAAATGAAGAGTTACATGTAATCGATGTTCGTGAAGTAGAAGAAGTGGCGGAAGGGAAAATTCCGGGAGTGCTTCCTATTAGGTTAGGACTACTAGAGTTTCGAATGCATGAGTTGGATAAGCATAAAGAATATATTATCGTTTGTCGCTCTGGCGGAAGAAGTGCAAGAGCAGTTCAGTTTTTAGAGAGCTACGGTTTTCGAGCAATCAATATGGTAGGTGGTATGTTAGCGTGGGAAGGGAAAGTCGTATAGTACAGAGATAAATGATTTGAGCCTTTTTATAAATAATAAAATACCCCTATAGGTAATTGGAGGGAGCACAACATGGAACAACAGAAGAAAACAACAATTGTTTTATTTAGCGGAGATTATGATAAAGCGATGGCTGCTTATATTATTGCAAATGGTGCAGCGGCGTATGATCAAGAGGTAACTATTTTTCATACTTTTTGGGGATTAAATGCTTTAAGGAAAGATGAGCATGTGAAGGTAAAGAAAACTTTCATAGAAAAAGTATTTGGAAAGATGATGCCACGCGGTGCTGATAAGATGGGATTATCGAAAATGAATTTTGCCGGTATGGGACAAAAGATGATTAAAGGTATTATGAAAAAACATAATGCGATGCCTTTACCAGATTTAATGGATTTGGCGAAAGAACAGGGGATTAAACTTGTAGCTTGTCAAATGACGGTAGATTTATTAGGGTTAAAAGAGGAAGAGATTATGGAAGGGGTAGAGTTTGCAGGAGTAGGAGCTTATTTAGCAGATGCTTCGGATGGGAATGTGAATTTATTCATTTAAATCACCTTCTTTTTAGAAGGCGGGGGATATAAGGTGAGTTTAGTCGTATTACTTTTTATAATTGGGTTTATAGGATCGTTTATATCAGGAATGGTTGGAATTGGCGGTGCGATTATTAATTATCCAATGATCCTATACATTCCGGTATTGCTAGGATTTACTGGTTATACGTCACATGAAGTGAGTGGTATTACAGCGGTGCAAGTATTCTTTGCAACTCTTGCAGGTGTATGGGCTTATCGGAAAAGTAATGATATGGATAAAATGCTAGTTGTGTATATGGGAGCTAGTATTTTAATAGGAAGTTTCATAGGGAGTTTTGGTGCTAACGTATTAGAGGAACATACGATCAATGTTGTTTATGCAGCGCTAGCAACAATTGCTGCTATTATGATGTTCGTACCGAAACGAAATAATGGTGATGAAGTAAAATATAATAAATGGTTAGCAAGTTTGTTAGCATTTATTGTAGGCGGAGCATCAGGCATTATAGGTGCTGGAGGTTCTTTCTTATTAGTTCCCATTATGCTGGTCATTTTAAAATTGCCGATACGCACAACAATAGCAACATCTATCGCTATTACGTTTATTTCCTCAGTAGGGATTACAACTGGAAAAGTGATAACTGGTCAAGTAGTTGTAATTCCAGCTCTTATTATTGCGGTTGCAAGTATCTTTGCTGCGCCGCTTGGAGTGCGAGTCGGGAAGAGGATCAATCAAAAAGCATTGCAATATATGTTATCGATTTTGATTGTAGGCACTGCTGTTAAGATGTGGATTGATATGATATCGAAATAAAAGGATGGTGCTGCTTGCAGCCCATCCTTTTATTTATGCCCAAATAACTTTCATTAAATTTTTATATTCGTCATTTGCTAATTTATATAGCATTCTCGTATGTTCAAAGACAAGTGCTGGATTAAAGTTTGGTTCTGAGAATGCAAGCGATGCTGAAATATCAATTGCATTTTGCTTGTTTAATGTGAATTTTGCAAATCGATAAGATGTGTTTAATTCATTGATAACGTGCAAAATATCATTTGTTGATGTTGCATCAGGTACGTGAGCAACATTGAAGCAGTATATATCTACAGTAGGATGTTCGTTTTGGAAAGCAGCGATAAGTTGAATTTTTGCGCCAGCCTCTGTCTCTAATCCTACTGAAAAATGAACAGAACCATCATTTTCATCTATATTTTCTTCCATGAATATATCGTTTGATTTTAAGTAGTCTTTAAAATCTGAGATGTTGTGTTTTACTGCAGCTTTCATATGTATGAGCCCCCTGATAATTGGAATAGATTGCTACTATTTATTATAATTTAAAAATATTAAAAAAGATAGTTAGAAAGTTCTGATTTTTGATCCCGAAGAAATAAAAAGAAGCAGTACTCTACCTCCATAGAGAACTGCTTCTTTTTTATTCATTGCCGTTAGACGATGGTTCTGTGTCTTCACTGCTATTTTTATTCTTATTTTGCACTTCATTGTTACTTGATTCGCGTTCACTTGAATTTTCAGACTTAGATTCTTTTGTTTTCTCTGTGCTTGTTTTCTTCGAATCAGAGTCTGTTTTTGTATATGCAGGTAATCCAAGGTGAGTACGAAGTTCGTTTGTAACAGTTGCTAATTCTTTTTTATCTGGATTGTAGTAATACGTTCGGCCGCCACCAGCAGATTTGCTACATGTATCGTCACCTTTTTCCATATAGCAGTCTTCACCTTGAATTTGTAATTTCTCAATTTCCGAGTCCGATCCGTACTTGTAGAATGAAAGCATATCATCGAACGTTAAGTTCGTAACGAATTGTCCGTTAATATCATCAATGATGTTACCAACTTTTGTTACAGATCCAACGCTTGTTAGTTTCTTTAAAATTGCTTCAATAACAAGTTGTTGACGTTGTCCACGCATTGCATCACTATCGATGTGGCGCGTTCTAGCAAGAGCAAGAGCTTCTTCACTATTTAGTTTTTGAACACCTTTTTTCAGATGAATTGCATCAGCATTATCATTGCTATCTTGTTCAGTAAATTCAACTGGTACATCGACTTCAATCCCGCCTAAATCATCGACAATTTTCATAAATGATTTGAAGTTAAACTTTACAAAGTAATCGACAGGAACATTCATTAATTTTTCAACTGCATCAATACTTGCTTGTGGTCCACCATCTTTTCCGTTTTTAGTAGAACCGTATGCATGAGCGTGTGTAATTTTATCTTTTTTCTTTTCCACTGGAATATAAGTATATGTATCTCGTGGAATGCTTAATAATTTTACAGTTTTGCTATCTTTATTAAACGTTGCAAGTAATAGTGCATCCGTTCTTATAGCTTCACCATATTCTTTCCCGCGGACATCGCTTTCATCAACACCCATGACTAAGACAGAGACGTTATTTGCGATAGGTTTTACAGCTTTATCACGTAAATCAGATTTATCACCGCGTGCTAAATCGTGTGCGGCATTTCGAACAGCAGAAGATGCTTTATTTACTAAAAACCAAGTATAACCGCCACCTATTATTAAAAAGAATAGAATAACGCTTATAATAATTTTTGTTTTTTTCTTACCTTTTTTCGGTTTACTGCGTGTATTTTCTTGCAAAGATGGGTTTTGCTCCATTTCTTGTACTCCTTCATTTGAATTGAAATACGACACTCATATCCACTTATTATAATGAAATTTGACGAAAAAAAACATTACAAATCATTTACATTTCGTAAAAATTCAATATATTTATAAAAAGTCAGATTTTTTATATTTTATTTTTGAGATGTAGAATAAGTATAAGTTGTTTTAGTAGAAATGAAAATATGTATTGTGAGAAAGTAATAGAGAAGTAAGATTTGTTGAAATATAGCCAAGAAGAAATGAGTAGGTTTACTTATTTCTTCTATATAATAAAGAAGAAATTTACGGATAAAGGAGAGAGCATAATGAATCATACATCATTCCGAGCAATCGTTGTGAACGAAACAGAAAGTAAGCAGTTTGTAAGAAACGTTGTAGAGAGAGAAGTAAGTAGTTTACCTGAGGGGGACGTATTAATACAGGTTCATTATTCTTCATTAAATTATAAAGATGCTCTTTCAGCTACGGGTAATAAAGGGGTTACGAGAACATATCCTCATACGCCAGGAATTGATGCAGCAGGAGAAGTTGTGAGTAGTGAAGATAAAACCATTAAGGTAGGAGATCAAGTCATTGTAACGGGATATGATTTAGGTATGAATACTTCTGGTGGTTTCGGAGAATATATTCGCGTGCCAGCATTTTGGATCATCCCTTTACCAGAGGGCATGTCATTAAAGGAAAGTATGATGTATGGGACAGCAGGTTTTACAGCTGCTTTATCGGTATATAAGCTTATTGGAGCAGGCATAACGCCTAGTATGGGAGATGTTTTAGTGACGGGTGCCACAGGCGGCGTAGGGAGTGTAGCTGTTAGTATTTTAAGTAAGTTAGGATTTAACGTATTAGGAGCGACAGGGAAAATGGAAGAGGAAGAGATGCTAATACGTCTAGGAGCGAAACAAGTGATTCATCGTACGGAGTTGAATGATGAATCAGGAAGACCAATGTTAAAAGGGATATACGCCGGGGTTATCGATACTGTAGGTGGACATATGCTAGAAACCGCTTTAAAAACGGTAAAGTATGGTGGTTGTGTAACGACGTGCGGTAATGTGGCAGGGCAGGAATTACAAACAACGGTATATCCGTTTATTTTGCGAGGCATAAGTCTTTTAGGAATAGATTCTGTGCAATGCGCAGTGGATGTAAGAAGAGATGTGTGGACGCTTTTAGCAAGTGAATGGGAAAATAAAGAGCTACTATCTTATACAGAAGAATGTACATTAGAAGAGTTAGATGAAAAGTTTACACTTATATTGCAAGGAAAGTTAAAAGGAAGAACAGTTATAAATATGAAATAAAAAAAGAGACGCTCAAGTTAGCGTCTCTTTCCTATTATAATGATTGTTTTAAATTGATTTTACCTTGTTCACCTAAAACACCATCAGCAATATTTACAGCGTGATCACCGATACGCTCTAAGTTACTTACCATATCAACGAAGATGATACTTGCATCACCTGAACAGCTACGTTCGTTTAGACGTAATACGTGACGTTTACGAAGAACACGTTCCATTTGGTCGATTTTACGTTCTTTTGCAATAACCGTTCGTGCTAGTTCAGTATCGAAGTTTGTTAAAGCTTCAACTGCGTCTTGTAATGTTGAAATTGTTAATTCAAGCATTTCATTTAGTTCAGCTAGTGCTTCGTCTGATAGGGAAACACGGTTTGAAATTTGGAAATCTACAAGTTCTACAAGGTTTTCTACATGATCACCAACACGTTCAATATCTCCAACAACACCAGCTAAAACGGAGTGTTTTTCAGAGTCTGAAGGTGAAAGCGGCTTTTCTGATAGTAAAACTAAATACTCGGTAATTTTTTTATCTAAATTGTTAATAGCTCCTTCTAATTGAGTAGCCATGTTTTCGTGCTTTTTGTCTTGTGTATTTAAATATTGATTCGCTTCTTTTAAGCCGTGTAATGAAAATTCAGCCATACGCACAACCTCTTTTTGAGCTTCAGTTAAAGCGATAGCTGGAGATTGCTCAATGAAGATTGGATTTAAATGTTGCGGTTTGAAGTTAATAGATGAATCTTCACCACGAATGATTTTTGTTACGATCCATGCTAATACTGCAATAAATGGGAACTGAATAATTGTATTCGTTACGTTAAATGTTCCGTGTGCAAATGCAATTGTCATTTCTGGATTTAAGTTTAATGACGTTTGGAAATATTGGATTAAACTTGTAAATGGTACTAATAAAATTGTAAAAATAATGGTACCGATAATATTAAAGATAACGTGAACTAATGCTGCACGTCTTGCGGCAATTGAAGTACCGATTGCTGCTAATACTGCTGTAATTGTTGTACCGATGTTATCACCGAACAATACAGGAAGAGAAGCTTGTAAATCAATAGCACCTTGACCGAATAGTTCTTGTAAAATACCGATTGTTGCGCTTGAGCTTTGTACAATTAAAGTGAACACTGTACCGACAATAATTCCTAAAATTGGATTGTCACTCATGCTAACCATTAACTCTTGGAATGACTCTAAAGAACGAAGAGGTTTCATACCTGCGCTCATTAATTCTAAACCGAAGAATAACATACCAAAACCGAATACAACTTGACCTACAGAATGTACTTTTTTATTTTTAAAGAAGAATAGTAAAATCGCTCCAACTGCCATAACTGGGAGCGCATATTCTCCGATTTTAATTCCGATAATAAATGCAGTAACTGTCGTTCCGATGTTCGCACCCATAATAACACCGATTGCTTGTCTTAATGTCATAAACCCAGCACTTACAAGTCCGACTGTTAAAGCGGTTGTTCCTGAACTTGATTGGATTAATACAGTAACTAACATACCTGCTAGTACACCCATAAGTGGGTTTGTTGTAAAGCGATCTAAAATATCGCGAAGACGATCACCAGCTGCTTGTTGCAGTCCATCGCCCATGTATTTAATCCCGAATAAGAAAATACCTAATCCACCAACGAACTGGAAGATCATATCTTGAACATTATATTCCACGCATTCCACTCCTTAAATTTCATGTACGCTGTAATTATTAACTAAACCTTGAGGCACTGTAAACGGTTTGCTAGTAAAATTTACACTAACTTTACAAAGGGGCAAAAAGTTTACAATTCTTTAAAGAAACACCTGTGTTTTATTAGTTTTCATTTTGTATAAATCTTAATTTTGTAAATAAATCACACTTTTTAGAATAGTATTGTTCAGGTGGATATGAAGGAAAGCGTCTGCGAGTTCATCGTATATTTTTTGATGAAAGTTAAAAAAATATGTAGGAAAATGCATGTAGTTTTATAACAGAAAAAATACGATAAAAAAAGCCACTGAAATTATCCAGCAGCTTTTTCTCTGTTTTTATCTCCATGCTTTTGCTTTCTTATACTTGTGATGTAAATAAACAGGAAAGCAATAAGTAATAGAGAGGAATAGCGATATACAGTTGCGTAGTTTGTAAAATGTGCAATGAATCCAAATATAATTGCGCCAGCGCCAATGCCGAGGTCAAATGCTGAGAAGAATGTAGCTGTTGCGACTCCTCGTCGGTGCGGTGCTACTCGGTCGATCATCCATGCTTGTAGTGCAGGTTGAATCGCTCCAAAGCCACTTCCGTAGCATGCTGCTGCAATAATTAAACTCGGAATTGTAGTTGTATACGACAGTAAAATAATACCTGTAAACGTAATAATAACTCCTGGAATAATAACGAATGCATGGCCTTTCGCATCATACAACTTTCCAGAAAACGGACGAGTGACAGCAATTGCAAGTGCATTAAATAAGAAGAAGAGGCTTATATCAGCAATTCCGACTTCTGTAGCAAATAATGTAATAAAGCTCCCGATTCCTCCGTACATTAATGTAATACATAATATTAATAATGAAGGAAGTAAAGCTTTGCGCTCAATAAATCCATCGAGAAAAGTACCAGATGTATGCTGTGGTGGTTGCGGCGATTTTTTGATTTGAAGTAGTTTCGTTAATATTAATGAAACAATTGTACATGAAAGTGCACATAAAAAAAGAATCGTGAAGTTATATGTTTGCATAAGCCAAAGTCCGATAAGTGGACCGAGCGCCATTGCAATCGTTCCGGAAAGACCGAAATATCCCATGCCTTCACCGCGGCGAGCTTGCGGAATTAAATCTGAAACGACAGTTCCATATGTAGTCGTTGTAATACCAAAACCAGCTCCGTGTAAAATTCGAACGGCAAGTAATAGGAAGATGGTTGAAGCGAAAAGATAACTACCCATAGCGAGTAAACAAATAGCAGTACCGATCATTAAAATGATTTTTTTATTAAATTTTTGCAAGGCATTTCCAGTTAGCGGTCGAACAAAAAGTGCCGCCACGGTAAACATGCCTACAACAAATCCGATATTGGAACTTGTGCCGCCAATTTCTTTCACATAAACAGGTAAAGTAGGAATTAACATTTGAAACCCTAAAAACATACATAAGTTTGCAAAAATTAAAGCGACAAACTCTTTCGACCATAACGATTCTCGTTTTACGAGTATTGCTTCTCCCATATATTCATCCCCTATATAAAAGTTTTCTCTGTTCTTTCGAGTATATGTATTGGTCAATGTAACAGTCAAGGAAGGTGCCTTGAAAACGTATAACAATTTTCGAGGTGAAAAAACTGACAAATTTGTGTAAAAGCTACACAACTATGAAAAAAAGTTGTAAAGTATAGATGTATAGACTTGTAGTTGTTATGAATGATAGAAATTGTTTTTTCTTTAAAGAAAGCGGATTCAAAAAGTAGTGAATGAGAAGGGGATATATACTTTTTCACTACATATATTTGAAAAGGTTTACAAAACAATGAAGAAAGAGGCGTGTACATATGAGACGATTAGGTATTTCTATTTATCCAGAACATTCAACGGTAGAGAAAGATAAGGAATATTTAACATTAGCAAGTAAATACGGATTTACTCGTGTATTCACATGCTTATTGTCTGTAGATGGAGAAAAAGAGAAAATTATAGAAGAGTTTAAAGAGACAGTCTCTCATGCAAATGCATTAGGGTTCCAAGTATTAGTTGATATTAGTCCGTCTGTCTTTACACAATTAGGTATTTCATATAATGATTTATCGTTCTTCCATGAGTTAGGAGCGTACGGCATTCGTTTAGATGTCGGTTTCTCTGGTTTAGAAGAATCGATTATGACTTACAATCCATACGGCTTAAAAATTGAAATTAATATGAGTAACGGTACGAAATATGTAGATAACATTATGAGCCATAGACCAAACCGTGAAAATTTAATTGGTTGCCATAATTTTTATCCGCATCGTTATTCAGGATTATCATACGATCATTTCATTACATGCTCGAAACAATTTAAAGATTACGGTATGAGAACGGCTGCGTTTATTTCATCCTTTGATGCAACGTACGGACCTTGGCCAGTAACGGAAGGCTTATGTACGTTAGAGCAGCATCGTGAATTACCGATGACAACACAAGCGAAGCATTTATTTGCGACAGAATTAATTGATGATGTTATTATTGCGAACGCGTATGCATCAGAAGAAGAATTACAAGCACTAGGTGCATTAAATAAAGAGAAACAAACATTTGATATAGCGTTATATGATACAACAACAGAATTAGAAAAAATTATCGTATTAGACGAGCCTCATTTTTACCGCGGAGATGTATCTGAATATATGATTCGTTCGACACAAAGTCGTGTGAAATATAAGAAAGAAGAGTTCAAACCGCATAATACACGCGAAATTAAACGCGGTGATCTTTTAATTGATAATGAACAGTATGGTCAATATAAAGGTGAATTACAAATTGCTTTAAAAGATATGGTGAATACAGGAAAAACAAATGTAGTTGGCCGAATTGTGGAAGAAGAAATTTTCTTATTAGATTATTTACAAGCATGGGATAAATTCGGATTTACATTAAAGAAATAGATAAAATGAAAAAGGAAAAAACTACTGACCACAGCAGCTTTTTCCTTTTTATATATAAATTGTGAGAGGAAGAGCTATGACAAAAGTGCATCAGCGATTAATTTCTATTTTAGAGGAGTTTTTAGAAGAGAAATCGATGTTAAATCGAGCTTTTTTAGCGAACCGTTTACATGTATCAACGAAGACGATTCAAAAAGATATAAAATTATTAAATGATATATTGGAAGAAAACGGAGCGAAAATTGAATCGCAAAGAGGGACTGGATACGAACTAGAAATTATACAAACGAAGAAGTTTGAAGAGTTTTGCGTGGGTCTATTTCAAAAACAGGCTGAAAAGATCCCAACTTCTTATGAAGAAAGGATAGCGTACATCCTGCAACGTATTGTAACGACAGAGGGATATGTGAAGCTTTCACAGTTAGCAGAGGAGATTTATGTGAGTAAATCGACTGTAAATTTAATTATGAAAGATGTTACAGATATATGTTGTCGTTATCAATTACAAATTGAAAAGAGACCGTATTATGGTATACGTATTGTGGGAGAGGAGTTTCATATTCGTTCTTGTTTATCACAATATGGTTTACCGCGTTATGACCATACTCCGTTTCATGAGCAATTTGAACAGAGGGATACATATTTATCGTTACCTCATATACCGCTTATCCGTTCGGTTATATTAAAGTATATCGAGGGAGGAACGATATATTTATCAGATATTGAAATTGATAATTTAGTCATTCATATTGCAATTGCATTAAGGCGTTGTGAAGATCAACATTATATGAAAGGACTAAATGCGGAGCAATCGGAACTTATCATAAAGAAAGAATATACAATTGCGAAACAGATTGTAGGGGATTTAGAGAAAGAGTTACATCTTTCATTTCCAGAAGAAGAAGTTTTATATGTGACGATGCATTTATTAAGTACTGCTGTTACAGCGAAAGATCGTTATGAAAATGTGGAAGAGCTATTAGGGAAAGATCTATATGCATTCATGCAACATATTCTTTTTAAAGTAGCGGAAGAACGGAATCTTATTTTTTATTATGATGAAGAATTATTATTTGGATTTGGTGTTCATTTAAAAACGTTATTAAACCGTTTGAAGTATAAGTTAAATACGAGAAATCCTCTTTTGGCAGAAGTGAAAAAGAATTATCCGTATGCTTTTGAAATTGCGGTTCTCGTTGGAGATATAATTGGTGATTATACGGGAGAATCGATTCCGGAAAGTGAAATTGGTTATATTGCGATTCACTTCGGGGGAGCGATGAGTCGTTTACAGGAACAGAATCAAAAGAAAAGATGTTTACTAGTTTGTGCGACTGGTCAAGGAAGCGCCCAGCTATTGAAATATAAAATTCTATCACAGTTCCGAGATAAATTAGAGATTGTAGGGATTACAGGTTATTATCAATTGAAAGTGGAAGACCTTTATAAAGATAAAATAGATTGTATTATTAGTACGATTCATATACCGAGTGGTTTGCCTGTGCCTGTTATAAAAGTGAACTCAATATTTGATGATAAAGAGATTAAGTCGATCGGTCAGCAGTTGTTTACGCATGTGAATACTAGTGTGCAGCAGTATATAAAGGAAGATTTAATCTTTTTAAATCATAGTGCTTCTACGAAGGAAGAGGTTATCCAGTTTTTATGTGAGAAAGCAGCTGAGAAAAACTATGTACCAGAAAACTTTTATGATTCTGTTATGGAAAGAGAAAATACATCTCCGACAGCGGTTGGGAATTTAGTTGCGATTCCTCATCCGATGCAGTTATTAAGTGAGAAAACATTTTTGATGTTTTGTACACTTAATAAGTCCGTTGACTGGGGAGATAAAAAAGTACAAGTTATTATTTTATTTAGTGTAAAACGTAATAATAATGAAGATTTACAGCGGCTTTATGATTTTTTATATGATATTATGTCTAGTCAAAGTGCGATAGAGAAATTAACTCATGCTAAAGGAATTGAAGATTTCCAAGAGATATTACTATCTATATAAGAAAAGTATATAAAAACTTCCGTTACACAACGGAAGTTTTTTATGTTTAATTGTATGCGTTTTCATAATAAGATAACAATATAGAAAAAAGATAGCTTGGGGGAATTTAAAATGACTGATATGCAAACTCCATTTGCGTTAATTTTACATGGTGGCAATGCGAGAAGCGCGGCGCTTGAAGCAATTGCTTTTGCAAGACAAGGAGATTTTGAGAATGCGAGTGAAAAGATGACACTTGCTAGTGAAGAGATTTCAGCAGCTCATCGCATTCAAACAGACTTAATTCAAGAAGAAGCAAGAGGAAATCATGCAGAAATCAGTTTACTGTTAGTGCATGCACAAGATCATTTAATGAATGCAATTACAGTGAAAGAACTTGCTGAAGAATTTATCACTCTTCATAAACGAGTAGAAGAGAAAGTGACAGTATAAGATGTACATTTTATTATGTTGTGCAGCGGGCATGTCAACGAGTATGGTTGTAAGAAAAATGCAAGAAGAGGCAAAGAAACAAGGGAAGGATTATAAAATTAAAGCAGTTGATTCAGAACTTGTGAAACTGGAGATAAAAAATGCTGATGTAGTTTTAATTGGACCACAAGTGAAGTATTTGTTTCCAGCTGTACAGTTTCTTGCGAATTCATATGATATACCGGTTGCAATAATAGAACAACGAGATTATGGCATGTGTGACGGTTTAAAAGTATTGAAACAAGCAGAACAATTAGTTTTAGCATAATTATATTTTTTTAAATATAAACATTATAATGTTATAACTTTTTGTTCTTGCATAGTAAAGAGAAAGAGGAGGGGTATTGATGAATGGTTTTATGAGTTTTATGGAACAAAAGATTATGCCAACAACGCAAAAGATTGCAGGACAACGACATTTATTAGCAATTCGAAACGGAGTTATTTCTACATTGCCGTTAACGATTGTCGGATCATTTTTCGTTATCTTTTTAAATTTACCAATTGATGCATATATGGAATGGATTGCCCCATTTCGCCATATTTTAGATATTCCATTCCGGTTTACAGTAGGTTTAATGGCGTTATACGCAGCATTTGGGGTAGGAGCTTCACTCGCAAACTTTTATCAGCTCAATCAGTTAAGTGCAGGCTTGTTATCTGTACTCGCCTTTTTACTAGCTTCAGTTGAACCAATTCAAATTACGAAAGCTGTACCAGGTGTTATTGATGCAGGAAGATACATTTCAGTAGGAACTTTAAGTGCAACATCTTTATTCGGAGCAATTGTTACAGCTTTAATTGCAGTAGAAATTTATCACTTTATGATTAAGCATAATATCTCGATTAAATTACCAGACAGTGTACCACCAGCAGTTGCAAACTCGTTTGCAGCATTAATTCCAACTTTAGTTGTTATTCTTTTATTCTGGGGTATTCGTTACGGTTTGAAATTTGATGTGAATACAACAATCACATATTTAATCGCACCACTAAAATCAGTATTAGTAGGAAATAATTTATTCGGTGGTTTATTAACAGTATTCTTAATCGTGTTCTTCTGGTCATTCGGTATACATGGTCCAGCAATTTTAGGACCAATCATTCGCCCAATGTGGGATTCAGCAATTCTTGAAAATATGGAAGTATTCACAGCTACAGGAAATGCACATCAATTGCCAAACTTATTTACAGAGCAATTTATTCAATGGTTCGTATGGATCGGTGGCTCAGGTTCAACATTAGCTTTAGTTATTATGTTTATGTTCTCTAAATCTAAGTTCCTAAAAGAGTTAGGTAGATTATCATTCGTGCCAGGTTTATTCAATATTAACGAACCGATTATTTTTGGGGCACCAATTGTAATGAATCCAATTTTAATTATTCCATTCGTTATAACACCGTTAGTGACAACGACAGTATCATATTTCGCAGTTGTTTCAGGCATGATTCCGCTCATGATGGCGAAACTGCCATTTACGATGTTAGCACCAATTGCAGCGATTATTAGTACGGACTGGACAATTATGGCTGGTGTACTTGTACTTATTAACTTTGTTATCTCATTCGTTATTTACTATCCATTCTTCAAAATGTATGAGAAACAACAAGTAGCAGGAGAGGAGAAAACAGAATGCTCGGAGCAATTATCATCTTAATTACATTCGTAGCGGGGCAGTGTATTGCTCATTATTCAAAATGGGTACAAAGTAAATCGTTATTAGTTTTACTACTTGTATCAATTGTATTTATCGGTAGTTCAATGGGTGCCTATGTAATGCTAAGCTTACAATCACCGTACGTAATTATTGTACCAACGATTTTATGTGCAACATGTTTATCTGCAAAATATAGATTTACGAGCATGGCATTAATACAACGTGTGAAGGAGATGCAAAAGCATGGAGCGTAAATTAGGAATTTCACTTTATCCAGAGCATTCAACGAAAGAAAAAGATATGGCATACATTTCGGCAGCAGCACGCCACGGTTTTTCAAGAATATTCACATGTCTATTATCTGTGAATCGTCCGAAAGAAGAAATTGTAGCTGAATTTAAAGAAATTATTAATCATGCAAAAGATAACAATATGGAAGTTATTTTAGATGTAGCTCCGGCAGTATTTGATCAGCTCGGTATTAGCTATAGCGATCTGTCATTCTTTGCAGAGTTAGGTGCAGACGGTATTCGTTTAGATCTAGGATTTGATGGATTAACAGAAGCGAAAATGACGAATAATCCGTACGGCTTAAAAATTGAGCTAAACGTAAGTAACGATATTGCATACTTAGAAAATATTCTTTCGCACCAGGCGAATAAACCAGCTTTAATTGGTTGTCATAATTTCTATCCGCAAAAATTTACTGGTCTTCCGTATGATTATTTCATTCGCTGTAGTGAACGCTTTAAAAAGCATGGCATTCGCACGGCAGCATTTATTACGTCACATGCAGCCGACATTGGTCCATGGGATATTAATGACGGATTATGTACGTTAGAACAACATCGTAACTTACCAATTGAAGTACAAGCGAAACATTTATGGGCAACGGGGCTAATTGATGATGTTATTATCGGAAATGCTTATGCGAGTGAAGAAGAGTTAGAGAAACTAGGAAACTTAAATCGTTACATGTTACAGCTGAAAGTACAATTTGTAGACGAAGCGACTGAAGTAGAGAAAAAAGCAACACTGCAAGAATTACACGTAAGACGCGGCGACATAACAGAATATATGGTACGTTCTACAGAAGTACGTAAAAAGTATAAAGACTATGACTTCCCAGTGCGCGAAAGTGTACGACAGGAAAGAGGGCAAGTTGTAATTGGTAACAACTCATTTGGTAAGTATAAAGGTGAACTGCAAATCATTCTAAAAGAAATGCCGATAGATGAACGGAAAAATATTGTCGGTACAATTGCAGAAGAAGAGTTATTCTTACTAGATTATGTAGGAGCTTGGACACAGTTTACTTGTGTGGAATAGGGAAGGGCAGGAGAGGATGCTATGGCATCCTCTTTTTTTTCTGTTGAAAGGGTCTTCTATCGTATGTAGGGGTATCGTCAGGAAAATGCGGATTTACAACGTTAAGGAAATTTAATGTAAAAAAGCCGGATTCCAATAGCTATGGAATCCGGCTTTCATGACGGCTTTTAATAAAGCTCGTTATTCAACTATCGCGTGTTCGTTAGCTTAAGGTACTTCTGCGATATGAGTAAACGAAGCAAACGAGGTCATTATTTACTTTTATTTAAAGGAACGACTAATTCTAATTCCTTTATTTCTTCACTAAATCCTTCACTATTTTGTCGACTTGGCTTAAGTGTAAATGATTTTGGTATTGTATCCATTGGAGGTAAAGTCAGTACCATATGATGACCATAGTTCCCAACAACCATGCCTGCTTGTAGTTTCTCTTTATCATATACCTGACCATTATCATCGACTATAGAGAAATCAAACCATGGCCAAGTATCGTTTTTATCCATTTCAGCAGGGTAATCAATCGTTAGGTCTATTCTGGTTGATAGAGGTGAAAAGGTTACTTTGTCCGCTGTTAACTTATAAACATCATCAACCGTTTTAGTTGTAACCTTTGGATAAAACTCAAACACATCGCCTTTTATTTTTTTAAGTGGGAAAGCCACCTTCAATTTGCCCTCATAGCCAAATAAGTTTTCTCCATGGACCTCAATCTCAATGTTATCGCCAAATTCATTATATTTAGAGAAGGTAAATTGATGATGTTTAATTATTGTTTTCGAGTTTATGTCGTCCTGACCTATTGAACCAATTGCTGGTTTAATTTCTTGTTGTCCATTAATTGTTATATAGCTAAAGCCGGCCTTTTCTTCTTTCCTCGAAAGTTCTTTTTGACCTGTGTAAACAACTGTTACGATTAACCGGTTTCCATCATAAGCTGCTTCTTTTACAGTCATTGTTAAGCCGTTTTTACTATCTTGTTTATCAATTACTGTCGTAAGTTGATCGTGTTCAATTTTATCTGAGGCAATGTCTCTAAAATCTTTATAAATTGGACCAATTAGGGGAACATTTGATAAGGCTTCCGCCATGCCTGTTGAAACAAATCCAGAACCAAGCAAAGATAGACATAACCCACATGCAACCAAGATTGACCGTTTTGTGGTTCTTTCGGCTTTTCTTTTTTTCTTGGCTTGAAAGATAGCCGCCTTCTCCCTAGCCATTAGCTTTTCAACAGGTACATTTATGTTGTCGATGGACCGATTGAATTTGTCTTTATTCATAAAGATAGCCCTCCTTTAAAATGGGTCTTAACTCTTTTTTCGCCCTATTTAAGTGTGATTTCACGGTTCCTTCCGGGTAATTCATGATGGTGGCAATTTCCTTAATGGACAAATCGTGATAATACCTTAACAAAATAATGGTCTTAACAGTAGGATTTAAGAATTTAAATGCTTCTGATAAATCCATCGAATGCATGATAAAATCAACATTTTCAGAAGCGATTAATTCAGTAAAGATTTCCTCATTATCTGTAGTAAAATGGCGAGACTCTTTCCGAATAAAATCAATCGATTTAAAAACTAGAATTTTTGTAATCCAACTCGAAAAACGTTCAGGCTTTTTTAATGTCTTTATGGAAAGATAGGCTGTATAAATTGTTTCCTGATAGACATCAAGAGCATCTTGTTCATTTCTAACATATGCATAGGCTGTTCGATACAGCTTTTGTCGAACAGAATCAATCAGTTGTTCAAATGCTTCATCATCACCCTTTTTTGCTTTTTTCACTAATTTTGCTATATCCATTTTGGTTCTCCTCTCCGTTACACAATAAAGTCGAATGAGGAAGTAAATCGGTTGCAAAATAATTAAATATATTAAAATTGTTATCCATTATCTTTTTCCATTTCCTTTAGCCTACGATAAAATGCCGCTTGACTGATTCCTGTAATTGCACATATCTCCTTTACAGTTTTATTGGTAGTTTTACGTAATTCAATGGCATGATTCATACCTTGATGCTTATCTTTAATTATTTCTCGATCTAGTTCACTAAAGGCTACCATTACCGTTAAAAAGAATTTACCAGTTGGTGTTCTGGTATCTATTCCTAAGTTTAAAATAACAAAATGTACATCTCTTTCTCTAAGTCGTTCAACCAATTGAAATAACTGAATAGTGTTTCGACCAATACGATCCATTCGTGTTACAACTAATGGATCATTAGGAGCTACCTTGGAAAGAAGTTCATCTAAAAGTGGCTTTTGTTTAGAAACGCCACTTATTTTCTCCTCCACAAGTTCATCTACTCCGTATTTTGTAAGTTCATCAATCTGGCTATCTAGATTTTGATCTTGTGTACTTACTCGAGCATATCCATAAATCATTTTTATCCCTCTTTTAATCTATAATTTTGATAAGTGTTATTGAGAGTCTATTAAGCTAATAATATCAAGGAGCCCAAAATCATATCAATAGAGTACACTCTATTGATATATAATCGAACTAATTAACTGAATAGTTACAGAAATGAGATGATACTGTATGAAAATGGCGAGAGGTAGAGAATTGCTTACGCCGGAACAACGACAAGTCTTTATGCAAATTTCTGAAGATGAGTGGGTGCTAGGAACCTACTACACTTTTTCAAAACGAGATATAAATAAGCGAAGGATAGAAGGGGATGGAAGAGTGTATCGATGATTTATTAAGGTGGGTGATGAATCAGAGATCATCATTGCTCTGCGTTTCTTACATAAGTTTGTTAATCATGAAGAAGTTTTACAGACGTTTGATAAAGTGTACAAAAAACGTGGGAACTTGTTTATTCCGCATTAACGGGCAGTAAAAGTCCCACCTCAAAATTCGGCTGGAGCAAAGAAGTTAGGTGGGAGATCAACTGCTTGTAAAAGTCCGATTGGTGAAGGCTAATAATCAGTGGGGATGAACAAAACCCTCACTGATTAAAGTTTCACTTTATGTCAGAGAGAAAGTGGAATCGAGATAATATTGCTTATTTTCAAGAGAAAGAATGTAAGAATCATAAAAAAAGAGTCAGCCTCAACAATGAGACTGACTCTTTTTTATACGAACTAGTTTAATACTTTAACTGTAACTGTTTTACGTCCCCAGTTACTTGATGTACCTTTATCAGGCATTAAAACGTCGATTTTATGTCCTTTAATAGCTCCACCAGTATCACCAGCGATTGCTACTCCGTAACCTTCAACCCATACTTTTGAACCTAATGGAATGACACTTGGATCGACTGCAATTAGTTTCATGTTTGGATTAGCTGTTAAGTTATGACCCATAGCTGATTTTACTTGGTCGCCTGCTTTATAACCATTTTCAAGTGGATCTGCTGTGTAAGCTGTTGCTACAACTTGTAACTCACGAGAAGATGATGGTGCACTTGTTTCAGTTTCTTTTGCAACAGGTTGTTGTGTAGCTGGTTTTTGAGCTTTAGCCGCTTCACGAGCTTTAGCTGCCTCTTGAGCTTTAGCCGCTGCTTGAGCTTTAGCTGCCTCTTGAGCTTCAGCTGCTTCTTGAGCTTTAGCTGCTTCACGAGCTTTAGCTGCCTCTTGAGCTTTAGCCGCTGCTTGAGCTTCAGCTGCTTCTTGAGCTTTAGCTGCTTCACGAGCTTTAGCTGCTTCTTGAGCCTTAGCTTCTGCTTGAGCTTCAGCTGCTTCCTGAGCTTTAGCTTCTGCTTGAGCCTTAGCTGCTTCACGAGCTTTAGCTGCTTCCTGAGCCTTAGCCGCTGCTTGAGCTTCAGCTGCTTCACGAGCTTTAGTTGCTTCTACTGCTTTAGCTTTTGCTTGCGTTTCAGCTACTTCACGAGCTTTAGTTGCTTCTACTGCTTTAGCTGTATCTTGAACTTTAGTTGTTTTTTCTACTTTAACTGCTGGTTGAACTTTAACTGGAGCTTTACCTGTTAAGTAAGGAACATGAACATAAGCTGTTTTTCCGTTATATTCAAATTGAATCCAGTCATTTTGTACTTGGTGTGTTGTTTCGATTACATCATCTTGTTTCAACTTACCAATGATCTCTGAATCTGTATTTGCTCCAGCACGTACGTTTAATACGTTTGCTGTTACGTAGTAAGTATCTTTTGTGTAGTCAGCGCTAATGAAAGCTTCTTTACCGCTATTCAATTTCACTTTTGACCATCCGTTTTCTGTATGTAAAACGTTAACTTTATATCCATCTAATAATTTTCCGACAACTTGTGATTCAGTAGTTGGGTTTTCTCGTACGTTTAGTACGTCAGTTGTTACAATCGTTTCTGCTTTAGCAGATGTTGTGAAAATCCCAAGACCAAAAACCGCTGCTGTTGCTATACCCATAAATTTTTTCATAATAGCCTCCATTGCATTTGTTTTCGTTGACCTCATTATAGCAACCATTATTTTCTTATTTGCGGAAAACACAAAACTACAAAGCATTCGTAACGGGTCATTAATATTCTGTAATAATTCCAGTAATATCCTAAAAGCGCTTTCTTATAGTTGTTAGGGGAGGTTAGAGCATGTGATACATAAAAATGAGGGTATTTCAATTTCTAATAGGTTAATAATGTTTCTGTAGTGTTACATAAGTTTTTCGCGGGTGTTACAAAAGTGGGGTATTTCACTATTGTAACGTAGAGATAGTTATGTAATAATAACTATTTTGGTTGTGTAAATATATATATGAGGTGAAAATCAATGAAATATCGCAATAATTGTTACAAAATAAGTCGAGGTATGGAAAAAATTACGCCTTGATTTTAGTCTGTCACATATTATTTTTGCAATAATAGGATTCTATAATAGCTTTAGTACGCTAAAATAATTAAAGGTGCTTATAACGTGAAACATATATAATAGAAGAAACACGATTTAATAGATAAATAAAAAGCGTAGGAGTGTAAACTCCTACGCTTTTGTTTATTCATATCGTAAACATTCAATTGGATCCAGTTTGGCAGCCTTGTTAGCTGGTAGTAGACCGAATATAATACCAATTAACATGGAGATACCTACTGCAAGAAGTCCAAGTTCTTTTGAGACAACGAGTGGCCATCCGGCAAAGATGGAGACGATCCAAGCGAAGAAGATACCGAGCATGAATCCGATGAAACCACCGAGTCCTGTCAAAATACAAGATTCAATTAAGAATTGTGTTAATACTTTACCACGTGTTGCACCAAGTGCTTTACGAATACCAATCTCACGTGTACGTTCTGTTACAGATACAAGCATGATGTTCATTACGCCGATACCACCAACAAGTAATGAGATAGCAGCAATACCACCGAATACCATTTTCATCATACCGATTGATTCGTCTAATTGCTTCGTAAATTCACCTAAATCTTGTGCTTCGAATTTATGCTCAAATTTAGGTGCTTTCATTTCGTTTAAAACAGAAACGGCTTGTTTTTCTACACTTTTACGTTCTGTTGGAGAGGTCATTGTTAATCTTACAGAGTCATACTCAGTTACTCCTGAAATGACTGGCACGTTTTCAAGTGATGTATAACCTTCAGGTATAGGCATTCCGAAGTCGTTTTTCGCTTCGTATACACCGACTATTTTATACGGTTTTCCTTTTATATCTGTGTATTGATTTGATTCCCAACCACTAAATAATTTGTTGAAAGCTTCTTCATTTAATATAACGGCAGGGATTGCTTGGTTTAATTCGCTGTCGTTTAATTCACGACCGTGAACTAATTTTATTTTCGAATCTGTCATAAAGGCGCCTGTTCCACCTTTTAAATCAAGATTTACATCTTTTGAACCAGCAGATGCTTTTACTTTCATACTTACATCTGGATACACATCTTTAACGCCTGGTACGGTTTGAAGACGGTTTAGCATATCAGGTGTGATTTTGGCACTATCTGTTCCATAATCAGGGTTGTTGTAGTAAATCGTTACTTCATTATCTTTTCCTTGGCCTAATTCTTCTTTAAACTTTGCATTTGTACCATCACCCATTGAAATGATAGTAATAATGGCACTAATACCGATAATAATTCCAAGCATAGTTAAGATAGAACGCATTTTGTGGGCAAAGATAGAGGAAAGGGCCATGCGTATATTTTCACTCGTGTTCAAAATTAACCTCTCCAATCTTGGACGATATTTCCGTCACGAATTACAATTTGACGTGCTGCAGCTTCTCCAATTTCACGATCATGGGTAATCATAATGATTGTTGAGCCTTGTTTGTTTAATTCGTAAAAGAGGTCCATAATTTGTGTACTCGTTTTCGTATCAAGTGCTCCCGTCGGTTCATCGGCTAAAATGAACTTTGGATTATTTACGATTGCACGAGCGACTGCGACACGCTGTTTTTGTCCACCTGATAATTCGTTCGGTAAGTGAGTAGCACGATCAGCTAAACCTACTTTTGTTAAAGCGGCTAATGAGCGCTCACGTCTTTCTTTTTTATCAACTCCAGCGTAAATAAGAGGTAGCTCTACATTTTGAAGTGCTGTAAGTCTCGGTAATAACATAAAGTTTTGGAATACGAACCCGATCTCTTTGTTACGAACGCGTGCAAGTTCTGTCTCAGACATGTTTGAAATATTTTGACCAGCTAGTTCATACGCACCTGTCGTCGGTTTATCTAAGCAACCGATAATATTCATTAATGTTGATTTACCAGAACCAGATGGTCCCATAATAGAAGTGAATTCTCCCTGGTTTAGTGTTACGTCAATGCCGTGTAATATTTGTACGGATTCTGCACCATTTTGGAAAGATTTCGTGATGCCTTTTAAGTTAATCATTCAACGACAACCTCCATACCATCTTTTAAGTCTTTTTCAGGTTTAGAGATAATTTGTTCTCCTTTTTTCACTCCAGAAACTTTTGCTTCGCTATCAGTCTCGAATTCAACAGTAACCGCTTGTTCTTTTGCTTTGCCGTCTTTTACAACGAAGACAATATTTTTGTCACCTTTTTTCACGATGCTGCTTTTCGGAACAATTGTACCAGTTGCTTCGCCAGATTTACTTGTTACGTATACGTGGAAGCCGTTTTGTAATTCTTCACTATTGTCTAATGTGACAGTAAATTGATAGTTAGAAACTGTTTTGTTTTCATCCATGCTCTTTAATGGTGTAGAACCGATTTCTGTTACTTTTCCTGTCCAAGTCTTACCAGCAACTGTTTTTGATGAAACAGTTACTTCTTGCCCAACTTTCATACTAGCAAGCTCATATTCAGAAAGTTGACCTTTTACTTTAAATGGACCAGCGTGACGAAGTGTAATGCCGCTCATACCTGTTTTTTCATCAGCAATTTTTACGATGTCATCAATTACGCCATCAGTAGGGCTCGTTACAGAAAGTGTGTTTACTTTCTCTTTTGCTGCTTTAATCATTTCATCAGATTTTTCAACTTCAAACTTTTTCATTTCAATTTGTGATTCTAATTGTTGTACTTCGATTTCTGATGCTTTTAATGCTTCAGCAGGAAGGCCTGCATTTTTATCTTTTTGTAATTTTTGTTTCGCTGCATCAATTTGTTTTTGGAACAATGTTACTTCTTTTTGTGCGATTTTCTTTTGCATTTCTGCTTCTGTTACACCTTGTTTCGCAGTAGGGTCATTATATTTAAAAAGGAGTTGACCTTTTTTTACTTCATCACCTTTTTTTACAGCTAATTCATACGTACCTTTTGTTGGATCGAATGAAATTGTTTCGATGCCGTTTGGAATGACTTCACCGCCAAATTTTTGCGCGTTTTCAATTTGTTTTTCTGTTACTTTATATCCGCTATATGCCATTGCTACTTCTGAACCACCGCCACCAGCAAATGCAAAATATGATCCGGCTGCAATTCCAATTGCTACTACACTAGTAATTAACACTTTATTTTTCTTCTTCATCTATTTATCACCTTTTCGTTCGTTTTAGTATCTACATTAAGTATAGAAGAGGTGAAGAATCTGACAAATCGTTTTAGCTTACAATAACCTTACAGTTTTGTAAGGTATGAATATGTAAATGTAAGGTAGAGCTTGTCCAAGTGTGAGCAAATGAATTGACTCGTCGTTTCTTTCTAACAATAATATTGTATGAAAGAGAGGAGGAGGCAAGATGGAAGCTTATTTTAGTGCGCATCCATTAAAACCATTTATTCCATACTCAAGGCAACATGTCCTTATATTATTTATTATGTTAGTGGGGATATTTTTTCTATATCAATACCAAGATGTATTGCGTCAAAATGAGTGGAATATAACGGTTCGATATGCGATTGTATTTTTATTTATTGGGAGTGAAATTGGGCTCCATATATGGGAATGGAAAGCGGGGATTTTTGAACTAGGCACTTCATTACCATTTGAGCTATGTACGATTAGTTTATTGTTAGCGTCGATTATGATTGTAACGAAAAGTTACCGCATATATGAGATTGTATTTTTTACAGGAATTATCGGTGCATCACAAGCTATTTTAACGCCGAACGTGCAATATGCTTTTCCGCATTTTCGCTTTATAGAATTCTTCGTTGCACATATATTACTCATTTGGGCACCACTCTTTATGACGTGGGTAGAAGGATATAGACCGACCTTGCAATCAATTAAGCGTACGATGATATTTTTAAACATAATAATTCCAATCGTCTCTTTTGTGAACTACAAAACAGGAGGCAATTATATGTTTTTAGCTCGTAAGCCAGAAACTGCTTCATTACTCGATATGTTAGGACCGCATCCTTACTATATTATTTCATTAGAAATAGCTGCGCTTATTGGATGTTTTATTTTGTATATGCCGTTTGTGAAAAGAGAAGGGCATGCGCATAAAGAATCACTAGGATCATAACCTAGTGATTTTTTTATATGAATATTTACAATTCAGAAAATTAAGAATAAAATTAGAGGGTAAATTATATTAAGAGAGAAGGGAAAACGTGGTCAAAAAAGTTTTTCTGAATGGGATGGAAGTGACGGTTCAATTTATTATTTCGATTTTGGGTATTATTTGTTTAGGGGCATTGCCGAAATTGTTTTACGGATTTGAGCTGCATGCATCAGCGTACATACAGAGTTTAAAAGAAGTGTTTGTGAACTTAATGGATATTTCCAATTTGCAATATGTGAGAGGGAAATTTTTATTTCCGCAGTTGTTCGTCCATTATAAAGAAACGATTATTATTTTTTTGGCTGCTTTTTTCATTTCATTATTTGTAGCATTTTGTATTGTTTATGTCATTATGAGTAGTTCACCGCGTATACAACATCGCATTAAATCATTTCTCATCTTCCTAGAATCTATTCCAGACATTCTTCTTATTTTAGTATCACAAATTTTAGTTGTATGGTTTTTTAAAAGAACAGGTTTATTACCTTTTCAAATTGCGTCAATTGGAGGCGAGTCGATTAGAGGATTACCGATATTTTGTTTGAGTATACCGACTACGATTCTGTTTGTAAAAATGTTAGTGCTTCGTTTTGAAAATGAGCTAGAAAAAGATTATGTACTATTTGCTAAGGCGAAAGGACTGAATCGTTTTCATATTTTAAATCGTCATGTTTTACGAAATATGTTGCTTAGTACACTTTTCTTTGCGAAAACGAATATCTTTTTTATGTTATCTAATTTATATATTATAGAATGGATTTTTAATACGAGTGGTATTTTTATGTTTTTGAAATCGTATGTGGGTATTAGGGTGGAAGTTTTCATCGTTAGTGTGCTACTTATTTATATTCCGATTTTTATTTTGTTTAAATTGTTTCATTATCTCGTTCCAGCTGCGATGAAGGAGAGACTATAATATGTGGACGTATATAAAAAGCGATAAAAGATTTTGGATAAGCATTGGGTTTCTTCTCATATTAGTTCTTTTGAGCATCGGAAATACGATATGGAATGATGGACATATTAGACAAGTTACACTGCAATATGATGCAGATGAAAACCCACAAGTGCCACCGTTTTCACCTTCATTCCAATTTTTACTTGGGACAGACCGGAAAGGATACGACTTGTTACATTTAGTCATTGAAGGTGCGAAGTGGACAATTGGTATATCTATTTTAATTGCGGCACTTAGAATGTTAATGGGTGTGTTTTTCGGTGTCGTACTCGGAACATATGTAAAAAAAGGTTTTTCAAAAATCGAGGCTTTTTTTGATAGTTTTACAGTTATTCCGACAGTTATGATTGCATATTTTTTTCTTCAATCTGCAAATGCATTTGGGAGTGGAGAGGAAACAACAACCTTTTTTGAAAGGGCTTCGTTTCAAGTTTTATTACTTGTAATGCTTGTGATGCCAGTTATTGCACTGTATGTTGCGAAGGAAGTCCGTAAGTTGAGAACCGAAGAATTTATTGAAGCTGCGTACATATTAGGTGGATCGAGAAGGCATATTGTTATAAAACATATTTTTCCGCATCTTTATATGACGTTTATACTTTTATTTTTTCAACAGTTTACGCAGACTCTTACTATTTTACTCCACTTAGGATTACTTGAAGTGTTCTTTGGTGGAACTGTTACGTTTGGTGGATCTATAAAAGAGGTGGAATCTTATACACATGAATGGTCAGGTTTAATTGGAGTCTATTTTAGATCATTAACAGTGAATCCGTGGATTCCTCTCGTTCCCATTACATTTTTTGGACTTACTATTTTTTCAGGAAATATGATTGTAAAAAGTATAGAAGAGGCGATGATGAAAGTAAGATTAGGGGGAGAGATAAAGAAGACGGATGTAGAAGAGGAACAATCTGCTGTGCAGTCAAAAGAAGAGTTATTTACTTTTAAACATACGATGTGAAGAACCTGGGAAACTAGGTTCTTTTATTTTGCTATATTACAATATCGTAAGAGATATGTAATGAAAATCGATAGGGGAGAAATACAATTTCGTATACACTTCATGTATAGAGAAATGCGAGAGCAGGTGAAGGTATACGATGGATTTTTTAGAAGTATCAAAACGTAGCATAAAACGAAATATGAAAGATTATTTTCTATACTTTATTTCATTAGTAGGCAGCATTATTATTTATTTTACATTCGTATCGATTAAACGAAATGAAAGTGTCGTAGCTCTTTTAAAAGAGTCGGATAAAGTGGAAACGACATTTACGTTTGCACAAATATTGTTAATTATCTTTTTAACGATATTTATTTTTTATTGTAATAGCTTCTTTTTGCGAAAGAAGAAAAAAGAAATTGCGCTATACAGTTTATTAGGTATCCGTAAAGAAGAAATTGCGAAGTTACTCTTTTATGAAACGTTATTAGTTGGTGGTGCGGCAAGTGTGTTAGGTATTCTTGCTGGTTTATTTATAGCGAATATGTGCGCGGGGCTTCTTGTGAAGCTAATGGGAAGTGCGTTTACTTTTACATTTACGATTTCATTTTTATCTATAGTAGAAGTTCTTATAACGATAGGCGCAATTTTCTTTATTGCATCATGGAAAAGTAAAAAGTTAATTTATGAGCATCGTTTAGTTGAATTATTATATGGTGAAAATCAAAAAGAAGAGGCACCTACGTATTCAAGTAAGAAGGCAAAGCGAGCGATTGTTTTATTAATTACAGGTTATATCATTGCGCTACTTACACAAATCTTTGGGTTTGGAGCCATTTTTATTACAGGTTTACTTATTTTTGGGTGTATTGTAAAAGGTACGTTTTTACTATTTGAGCAATATACAGTGAAATCACTCCATAAAATAAAGGGAGATAAAACGAAATATTGGAATGGAACGAACATTTTATCCATTTCTTCATTGTTCTTCAGAATAAAAGGGAACGTAAAGATGCTGGCGCTATTATCTTTATTAAGTGCGGTAACACTATGTACGATTGGAATTAGTTCTAGTATGTATTATGGAGCGCAGAAGACAGCGGCATTAATGAATCCAGTTAGTTATGAATATGTAACAACTGGAAAAGGATTAGATAAGAAAGTTAGAGAAGAAATTCAAAAGCATGAGTTAGCAATCAAACATGAAACGTCTGTAGCTATGCTCTCTATGCAAGGGAAGATAGATGGAGAACAAATATTAACTGGATACTTAATAGGTAATGGCAATGTACAAATTATAAAAGTGACAGATTATAATAAATCGGCTTCTATGTTAGGTAATAAACAAGTTATTCTCGGTTCTGAAAAGGAAGTTGTTTTATTAGATCCGTATAAATCATATAACATAGAAAAGGATTCGCTTGAAGGAAACAATGTGTTCTTTGAAGGGATGAAGAATGATGTTACAATCGTTGACCATCGAGAGGAAACAATTGTGAGTGCGAAACTTGCACCAGTTGGACTTGTTGTTCGAGATTCGTTATTTAATCAGTTGCAGCAAGGAAAGGATGTTTCAACAGTTAGTGGATTTATCGTTGAAGGAAACGGCAATAGAGAACTAACGAAAGAGTTAGGGACAATCCTTTCTAAGGAAGCGAAATTCCAATCATTTGAAGAGGCGAGTCAGTCTGAATTGCAAGATGGTGCAGTGTTATTATTTGCAAGTATATTTTTAGGGATTGTCTTTATTCTTGCAACAGGTTGTATTTTATACTTTAAACAAATAACAGAAGCGATGGCAGAGCGACCAGCGTACGCAATGTTAAAGAAAATTGGACTAACGAAAAAGGAAGCAACAGAGTCTGTAAGAAAGCAAGTAGGTGCAATATTTTTAGTACCATTACTCCTTGCGATTTGTCATACATTCTTTGCATTTCTAAGTTTGATGGGCTTTACAGGTATGTTTGAATATAGTCTTCCTTTATTAGGCAGTATAGGGGTGTATATCATTATTTACTTTGGTTACTATATGTTAACGGTTCGTTCGTACACAAATACAGTATGTAGCGATAGAAAATAAAAAAGAAGCAAGCATGGATTTCATGCTTGCTTCTTTTCTTTATTTTGTAGAAACTTCACCTTCAGCTTCAGCTTCTGTTTGAGGAATATAGTATCCAATTATACCACCGATGATTGCTGGAATAATCCAGCCGATTCCTAAGTTATAAAAAGGAATGGTGTGTACGATATTAGCGATAAAACTTGGTATCAATTCCACATTATCAAGTGCATGAATACAGCTAATAATGAATGCTGCGAGCATTGCTCCAATGTAGACAGAAGGTTTACGTTTCGTATATTTATCAATAAATGATACGAAAATTAAAATGATTGTAATTGGATACAAAATGATTAATACAGGTAATGTAATTTTAATTAATAAGCTTAATCCTAAGTTTGAAATCACGAAGCTAAAAATACAAACGTATAGTACGAGTTTCTTATATGAAACATTTGTTAATACTGTTGCGAAATAGTTGGCGAATGCACTTACAACACCAATTGCTGTCGTTAAACAAGCGAAGATAATGGCGATACTTAATAAAACATTACCGCTTGTCCCAAAGAATTGATACATAACAGTAGCTAATAGTTGACCACCGTTTTCGAATTGCCCTAGATTGCCGTTTGAAGCGCCGATATAACCGAGTAAGAAATAAACAATTGTTAAGAATAGAGCTGCAATGCTTCCGCAAATAATTGTATATTTTGCAATCGATTTCTTCTCTTGTATACCATTTTGGCGAATTGCATTTACAACAATTGTTGATAATACGAGAGCACCAATTGCATCTAACGTTAAAAATCCTTCAAGAAATCCTTTAAAAAATGGAATTTCTTTATAGTCACCAACAGGTTCTGCAAACGTTCCTGGTGAAAGAATCGCTTTTGTTGCCATAATTGCAATAATTCCAAGTAAAATTGGCGTTAATATTTTTCCGATATGATCTACTAATTTTGATGGATTTAATGATAAGAAGTAAACGACTGTAAAGAAAATCGCACTAAAGATTAACATAGAGTACCATTGGTCCGGGAAAAGTGGTGCAATCCCAATTTCGTAAGATACAGATCCAGTTCGTGGAATAACAAATAGTGGGCCGATTGAAAGATAAATAATGATAGCGAATATTGCTGCGAATTTTGGATGAACACGGCTTGCTAAAGTGTTAAAACTACCACCGGCAAGGGCAACAGCGACGATAGCTAGTAAAGATAAACCGACGTCTGTAATAATAAATCCTGTAATGGAAATCCACATGTTTTCTCCGGAAGAAAGACCGAGAAGAGGCGGGAAAATCATATTACCAGCACCGAAGAAAACTGCGAATAGTAATAAACTAATCGAAAGTATTTGCGCTGGTTTTAAAGTTGTACGCATATAAAGAAAATCCTCCTAATGAGTGTTTTTGTCGAAAATTCAAATAATTTGTCGAGTAACTGTTACTATTTTAAAGGTCTGATGACTAGAAAGCAATAGGGAATTTTGAAAATATTAAAAAATAATGCATTAAATCGAATAAATATACTATTTATATCTTTAATAGGAAGGATTTAACTTTGAACGTAAAAAAAACACATATCGCTAGGATACGTGTATTAAAAATAAATTTTTCGATCGCGTTCTTCTTTTAAAATTTCAACCGCTTCTCGGAAACGTTGTGAATGGACAATTTCTCGTTCACGTAAAAAGCGTAAGCTGTCATTTATGTCAGGGTCGTCAGATAAATCAATGAGCCATTGATAAGTTGCTCTTGCCTTTTCTTCAGCAGCAATATCTTCATATAAATCTGCAATAGGGTCTCCTTTTGCTTGAATATAAGTAGCAGTAAAAGGAACGCCACCAGCATTATGATAAAACAAAGCACTATCATGATTAGCGTACTGTGCGTCTAATCCAGCAGCTTTCATTTGGTCTGGTGTTGCATCTTTTGTTAATTTATAAATCATTGTCGCAATCATCTCTAAATGTGCGAATTCTTCTGTACCAATGTCGGTTAGTAAGCCAACGACTTTGTCAGGAATTGTATAGCGTTGATTTAAGTAGCGAAGAGCAGCAGCCAGTTCGCCGTCCGCACCGCCATACTGTTCAACTAATAATTTGGCGAGCGCTGGATTACAAGTACTCACTTTAACTGGATATTGTAATTTCTTTTCATAAATCCACATAATCTCTCTCCTTTATATTTGCCATGGCCACGGTCCTTTGCTCCATTCCCATGGAGCGTTAGAATAGCTATTTCCAAACTGCTGAAGTGGCCCATATCTTTCTTCGATTTTTTGTTGTAACACTCTTCGTTTATAGGAGAAATCGTTGAATTGATTTATAGCTGCAGTATCGTTTGGGTGCGTATCTAAATAGAGGGTAAGTTCAACTAATACAAAGTCTAGTTCTTGTAGTTCTTCAATCCATTTGTAATATTCATCAGGCAATGTCTGTGTCACGTTTTTATTCACCGTCCTTTTTTGTAAGGATTTTCATAAAAATCATAAAAAGCAGGCCACAGAGTTCCTTTTCGTAAAGCTTCTTTTGGTGGGAATTGTGGTAAGTTAGGTGGTTGAAAGCCCATAAATAGGTGTGGGGGAGTTGAGTAATATTTTTTTCCAATTGGAGGGCAAGGATCGTTTGGGCCATGGAAAGGTATGTAGGATCTCATAAATTCATCCATGTTACACGCCTCCTTTATAAATGAAATATTCATCACTACGTATTGTATTCGTACATAATTACAAATTATGACTCATATAGAAAACTAAAAGGGGCAGGGGGAGTACGGATGGAAAGTGTTACAACATGTATTGTATTAGAATCTAAAAACTTAAAGGAAACATTATATTTTTATGAAGGAATTCTAGGGTTTAAACCGAGCAAGGAGAGACCACAAATACGTGTAACAGGTGTGTGGTATGATATCGGTTCAACGAGAATTTGTTTTGTTGTAAATAGGGGACTGGGAGAGTATCAAGAAACTGTTACCTCATCAGTGAAAGAACTATTGTTAAAAACTACAAATATCGAGCGGTTAAAGAAAAAGTTAACGTTTTATCAAATATCATTTGTAGAAGAACGATGTGGGGAAGAAGTTAAAATAATATTTCTTGATCCAGATGGTTATACACTCCAATTTACTTCAATAGAGAACGTGAAAGAGAGCTTTTTACAATGTAATAATCTGAATGACGAATGAAAAAAATATTGACAAGCTTAGGCAAATATTTTAATGTGATTGTATAAAACTGTGTATATAAAGGGGAGTAACTTATTACAGTAAAGTCGTCATTACAGGGAGAAACCCTCGGCTTTATTGGCAACGTTTCGTTGTTAGTGAGACCTTTACCAGCAATGGTAAAGGCCCCTTATTGTCTTTTTTAGGACCCTTACCATATTTGGTAGGGTCCTTTTTGTATACAAAGAGAGGAGAAATAATAATGAAAAAACTTATTAGTAGATTAAGAGTTGTATTTCATGTTCGTCGTTTCGTTCCATTTCTATTTGACTTTTTCACTTCAAAAGAGGTTTCAATAAAGAAGAAAATTTTATCTGTTGCTTTTTTAGTTGGGTATGTTGCGATGCCGCTTGATTTAATTCCAGACTTCCTGCCGTTTATCGGTATTTTAGATGATATTGGAATTGTGTTATTCATTTTGAACCGAATTGTAAAAATGGCGCCAGTGCAATTGCAAGAAAAGCATAACGTAAACTTAGGATAGGAGTTGAAAATATGGAGCAAATGATTTTAGATATAATCGAGTTTTTAAAGCAGTTTTCTTATTTTGGAGTTGTGTTAGCATTAACGTTTGAATTTATTCCAGCAGAAGTAGTTTTACCCATGGTTGGGTATTGGGTGTACGAGGGAGATATGAATTTTTGGCTAGCTGTATTAGCTGGAACACTTGGCGGAACGACAGGACCGTTAACATTATACGCACTCGGTTATTACGGTGGTCGTCCTCTATTAATAAAATACGGAAAATACTTCTTTATTAAAGAAGAGCAAATTCAAAAAGCAGATGATTTCTTTGAGAAATATGGACCAGTTGTAGCATTTGTTGGACGCTTTGTGCCAGGGGTTCGAACGCTTATTTCTGTTCCATGTGGTATGGCAAAAATGAACATATGGAAATTTAGCATATATACATTTGTAGCAATGTTCCCGTTAACGACTTTATATGTCTATTTTGGAATGAAATTAGGTCCGCATTGGGAAAAAGCGGCGGGTGTTGTTGGACAATATATGTTACCGATATTACTAGTCATAGTTATTGTTGTAGGCGGTATATTAATCTATAAATTTATGAAAAAAAGAAACAGAACGGAATCTATCTAGTCGTTAGTACAGGAGTTGTCTTATTTTTTGAAAATAGATGAATAGTACAGGCAAAAGACTCTGAAGGACATACACATATAAGGAATAAGTAAGAGAGAGGGGAAACTTCTATGTCTTGTGAATGCTCAGGGGCGGCATTAACATGTTGTCCAGATAAAAATTATGTCCAAGATAAAGTGTGTAGTCCGTGGTCTGCTACTGTAGTTGCAACAGCAATTGATAACGTTCTTTATACAAATAATATTAACCAAAATGTAGTTGGTACTGGTTTTGTTAAATATGATGTTGGTCCAGGTCCAATTACTGTAGAAGCTCTTGATTCTGCTGGGGCTACAATTGATACACAAACATTAAATCCAGGAACGAGTATCGCTTTTACGTATCGCCGCTTTGATAGTATACAAGTTGTGTTACCTGCAACACCTGCTGGAACGTATCAGGGAGAATTTTGTATTACAACACGCTATCCATTTTCATAGTAGAATAGGAGAGGATTGAAATGGGAATGAGAAGTTCCGGTTTGTCTTGTTGTTCTAATAAAACACTTGTGCAAGATCAAGTATGTACAGACTGGTCTATTACAGGTGCTGGTACTCAAATTGTATATACGAATAATATTACACAAGAAGTATATGGTTCAGGTTATGTGAAATATGATGTAGGCGCGAATCCCATTACAGTTGATTTTTTAGTAGGTGCTACAGTAATTGATACAATTACTGTACAACCACAAAGTAGTGGTACTTTCACTGTACGATACTTTACTACTGTTCGAATTACTACGACAGGAACAACTGTTAATCAAGGAGAGTTTTGTATTACTGTACGTTATCCGATTTCATAAAAAAGCATACCGTAAATGGTATGCTTTTTTTAATTGAGAAAGTAATGAAATTGGTATTCTATAAGCAACATGTAAATTGGCAACAGTACTTGCCTTCTAAATATAGTGAAGGATCACTTTGTATATTAATAATACTGACAGATTGTAAGTCTTTTCCTGTGTAAGATATAGTATTACCAGGAAACACAGTAAAAATATTGGTTACTGCTCCAGTGATTTGAATTGTAATTGCTTCTGTGCTGCTAGTACTATTGTAAACCGATACAGTACCTGATATAAGTAGTATCCCATCACTTTGCCATAGTATCATTGACTGTAATGCATCTTTGGCAGATGGGATGGTGCTATTAGTTATGAGGAAATTCCCTGCAAATTCATTTGTTACTCGCTCACAAATTGGATTTGGAGGAGGGGGCGGTGGACAAGGGTCTGGACAAATAATAGATAAAGGAGCGAAACAGCCAATATTTCTTTTATTCTTCAATATAACCCCTCCTTTTAAGTTGTCTTTTACTACTATTAAATGTAGAAGCATGGCCGATGTGTTAAGAAAAGAAGAAAATGTTAAAAATTAAGATTGTCCAATAGGCTTAAACTTTAATTTATCATTAGTGTTATAGAAAAGATTATATGTGAATAGTCATAGGAAAAGAATGATCAGACTCTTTTAGACAAAAGGTGGTTGTATACAATAGTACGAGGAATGTTGGACTTAACCCCTAATTAACTGTATATTTACAAAAATCTAATAAAATTCATTTGTTATTTAAACGACATTAACATGTTTTAGATAAAATAGCTCTTGTAATGAATCAATTATTATGAGGAGGATTCACGTGGAGAGAACAGCTTTACGAAAAGTAAAAGGTCTTATTGGATTGTTAATGGTTTTTGTATTAGCATTCGTATCAGTTCCGTGGAGTACATCAGCCAAAGCGGAAGAGAAGAAGCAAGAAAAGGCACCAAGTGAAAAGAAGATAGTTTTTCCAGTTGTGAGTGATGTACATATTAAAAATAGTGGAACGGATGATACGTTTCGCTGGAAAAGAGCGATTGAACAGTTTAATACACTTGCACCAAAGCAAGATGCGTTTGTAATTGTGGGAGATTTTACTGATTCAGGATCGGTACAACAATATGATCGTTTTATGCAAGTATATAATGAAAATGCAAATAAAGATGCGGTACGAATGAATTCTCTAGGTAATCATGATTATTGGAACGGTTTATCTGTAGAGGGAGCGCAGAAGCGTTTCTTAGAAAAGACAGGAATGGAATCAATTTATTATCATAAAGTGGTAAAAGGTTATCATTTTATCGTAATGTCCCCAGAAAATGAAACGACACATGGGTATTATTCGGACAAGCAAATTAATTGGTTAAAAGAAGAAATGGCAAAGGCACAAAAAGATGATCCAGAAAAACCGATTTTTGTGTTTTTACATCAACATATTAAAGATACAGTGTACGGTAGCCAAGAATGGGGGACCAAGGATAGCGCAAAAATTAATGCGGTATTAAAAGAATATCCACAAGTAATTACGTTCTCAGGTCATTCACATTATCCATTAGATGATCCAAGATCGATTCACCAAAAAGACTTTACATCAGTTGGCACATCTTCAGTAAGTTATATGGAGGTAGAGGGTGGCAAAGTGCAAGGGAATATCCCTTCAGAATCTCGTGCATTAAGCCAAGGCTTATTAGTAGAAGTGGATGATAAAGAAGTAACAATTAATCGCCGTGATTTCCATACAAATTCTTGGACAGGCGAGCCTTGGAAAATTAAATTACCATCAAAGAAAGACACATTTACACATGTAGAAGATCGCGATAAAGAAAAGCCACACTTTGCTAAGGATGCAAAGCTTGCGGTATCAAATGTAACAGAAAATGCAGCAACAGTAACATTCATGCAAGCATTGGACAACCTTCTTGTTCATTCTTATCGTGTACAAGCTAGAGATAAGCAAACGGGAGAAATAAAAAATAAATTGTTAGCATTCTCAGAGTTTTATCGTGACCCAGTGCCGAAAGAACTGACATTTACACTGGCAGGATTAGATGGCGGGAAAACATATACATTTGAAGTCGTTGCGATTGATTCATTCGGCAATGAAAGTGTACAGCCATTAACGGCAGAAATTACTACAAAAAAAGATAATATTGATCCGAATGTAAAAGTACCAAAGGCGGATGTTTTTGATGTGAACTTTGCAGATGGTACATTTAAAGACAATTCATCATTTGGTACAAAAGGTGATGTTAAGGGTAATGTGACTATTGAATATGATAAAGCGTTGAAAAAGAATGTTATGAAGCTAAACGGAAAAGCAAATACATTTGGATACCTTCCATTTTCAGCAGCACAAAAAGAGAAAGTAGCAAATACATTTACGTTAGAAACTGTATTTTCAATGAATGAAGTCCGCGGACAAGGTATTTTGCAAAATACAGAGAGCGGCGGAATTGGTTTTGAATCTACAGGAAGTGGTTATGTAGAATTATGGGCTCATATTGGTGGAAGTTATAAACGTGTTGGCGTTCAATTAGAGGCAAATAAAACGTACCATTTAACTGGAACGTATAATGGAAATGAAGTAGCCATTTACGTAGATGGTAAAAAAGTAAATAGCCAACCAGCTACAGGGAAAGTATATCACCCGAACGTACCGTTTGCACTTGGTGCAGATCCAGATAGCAACGGGAATGGTGGTATTCCGTTAAATGGACAAATTGCGCTTGCGAAATTATATAGTAAAGCGTTAAGTTCTTCAGAAGTATTAGCAGCATATAATGAGTTTTCTAATCGTACAAAATTAGAGCAAGTAAACGCGTTATATGAAGAGCTTGGCAAAGTAAAAGAAGTGTTAGCTGGTACGTATGAGTTTGGTGACAAACCAGGTCAATATTCAAAGGAAGCATTTCAAGCATTAGAGAAAAGCTATAACATTGCAAAGCAAGCATTTGAAAATGTAGGAAGTACTGGAGAGCAAATCGTTCAAGCGTATAACGAATTAAAAACAGCTAATGTAACATTTGTACAATCTAAAGTAGCAGAAGAACAACCGAAAACACCGAAAGAAAAATTACAAATCAATATTGAATCTGCAAAAGCAGTAGTGAAAAAAGCGCAAGCTGCAAATGTAACGGACGGTTCAGTGAAATCATTGAGTCAAAAAATTACAGTGGCAGAATCTGTGTTAAAAGATGCGAAAGTAAAAGATGCACAAGTAGAAACGATGAATCGTACGTTGGAATATGCGATTTCACTCGTTGAAAAAAGCATAAACAAATAAGAAAGAAGAAAAAGAAGCTTATCATGATAGGCTTCTTTTTTGTTATACTAAAAATAGCATAGAATGAGGGAGCGAATAATTTGGAAGAGAAAAAGCTAAAAAGAATTCTTGAATATGTATGGATCGCGGTAGTGCTCCTTGTAGGATATTATTTCTTAAAAGAGAAAAGTATATGGGTTCTATTTTTAATGACGTTTTTATTAGCGGGCTTAGGCACGTTATTTATTAATTTCTTCTTTGATAGTCTAAATGCATGGAAGAAGAAAAAGAAGGGAACGAAGTAAAGGAGGGAATATATGCAAAAGTGGAAGCTCATATATCAGGTGATTCTTTTCATCGTGCTTGTAGGTATTGGCGTTTTAAAATATTCTACACCGATAGGAAATTGGGCATCGTTTACAGCTTGCATCGGCATATTTTTCATTTTACAATCGTTAACGAAAAAATATAATAATACAGAAAGATAGCTCGCCGTTTTATCGGCGAGCTATTTTGTTATGCTTTTTTCTCATCATTATTTGTTTTTTCAGTAGCTAAATGACTATGTTTTCTAGAGTAGAAGAAATAGAAACATAAGCCAACTATAAGCCAACCTATAAAGCTAATCCATGTCGTTTTAGACAAATTAATCATTAAATATAAACAGCAAAGAATCGCGACAACTGGTAATACAGGTACGAAAGGTGCGCGGAATCCACGTTTTAAGTCAGGATGTGTTTTTCGTAAAATGAGTACTGCGCAGCAAACGAATGTAAAGGCTGTTAGCGTACCGATGTTTACTAAATTCGCTAGTAAATGTAAGTCTAGAAGTCCTGCTAATAAAGCGGCAACAACACCAGTAATCCACGTGTTTAATAAAGGGACTTTTACTTTTTTATTTACACGTGCTAGCGCTTTTGGAAGTAGTCCGTCGCGGCTCATCGCATAAGAAACGCGAACTTGTCCGTACATAACGACTAGGAGGACGGTTGTCATTCCAGTCATCGCGCCAACAGCGAGAAGTCCTGCAATTGTATCTTCGCCAACGAAATGTAAGGCAAACGCAACTGGATCAGAAACATCTAATTGTGTATACGGAACCATACCTGTTAAAACGAAAGATACAATCATGTATAAAACAGTACAAATAAGAAGGGAACCGATAATGCCAATTGGTAAATCACGCTGTGGTTTTTTCGTTTCTTCTGCTGCAGTTGCAATTGCATCAAAACCTAAAAAGGCGAAGAAGACAGTGGCAGCGCCAGTAATAATACCGTCGTACCCGAACGGAATGAACGGCGTCCAATTTTCAGGTTTTACGTATTTTGCTCCTGCTACGATAAAGGCGATAATAACTGCTAATTTTATAAGAACCATAATATTATTAATACGTGCGCTTTCACGTATACCGAAACTTAAAAGTCCCGTAATGAGTAGTAAAATACAAACAGCCGGTAAATCGATAATACCGCCTTTTCCTACGCCAGGGGCCGAGGCAATTATGGCGGGCAGATGGATGTTAAATCCTTGGAGTAAAGATTGTAAATAACCAGACCAACCGACAGCTACTGCCGCGACTGCAAGTAAATATTCGAGCATTAAACACCAGCCGACGATGAAGGCGACGACTTCTCCGACTGTCATGTATGCGTAAGTATACACACTTCCTGAGACAGGAATAGAAGAAGCAAATTCGGCATAACAAAAGGCTACACAAGCACAAGTAAATGCAGCAATAAGGAATGATAACATAATACCAGGACCAGAATGTTTCGCTGCGACAATACCTGTTAATACAAAGATCCCTGTCCCAATTACGGCGCCAATCCCTAAAAATGTTAAATCGAGTGCCGTTAATGTTCTATCTAGCTGCCGTGGTGATTCAGTACTAAGCGGTTTTTTTCGTAATAATGACTTCACTTTGGACTCTCCCCCCGTTTTTTCATTTCCATAACTGCGAATATATTAGGAGCCCACTAGAAAAGAGTATGTAAGTAAATGGAGGTACAGTTATGGTAGGTTGTTTTTTAAAATTGCTGGATTAATTTTATTATAATTCAGAATATTTTGTCAAATAAAAATGTGACAAATAAAATGCGAATGAATAGGGGAAACTACTGGCAGGAATGGACGAGGGTTAACAGAGTGGCAAAACCACTCATAAAAGTTTCACTTTATAAAGTAGGAGAAGATGTTATGTTATTTTATTTTGAACTTGTCGTCATTTTACTTTGTACGAAATTAGCTGGTGATATTAGCGTTAGGCTTGGCCAGCCTTCTGTACTTGGTAAATTAATCGTTGGTATTATTATCGGTCCGGCTGTACTCGGTATTATTAATAGTTCTGAACTCATTGATGAACTGAGTGAAATTGGCGTTTTACTACTTATGTTTATGGCAGGGCTTGAAACAGATTTAGAAGAGTTAAATCGGAATTTGAAATCTGCATTCGCAGTAGCGATGGGAGGAATTATTTTCCCATTCCTTGGTGGATATTTAGCGGGACTTGCGTTTGGAATGTTACAGTCGCATGCGATCTTTTTAGGGTTATTACTTTGTGCCACTTCGGTTAGTATTTCTGTTCAAACATTAAGAGATTTAGGGAAAATGAATACGAGAGAAAGTACGACGATTTTAGGGGCAGCTGTATTTGATGATGTAATTGTTGTTATTTTATTAGCATTTGTGATGAGTTTTTTAGGCACACAAGATGTAAATGTAACGCTTGTCATTGCAAAGAAAATTATCTTTTTTGTCAGTATCGTTTTCATCTCTTGGAAAGTTGTTCCATGGATTATGAAAATGCTCGTACCACTTCGCGTAACAGAAGCGTTAATTAGTGCAGCTCTTATTATTTGTTTCTCATTTTCGTATTACAGTGAAATGATGGGAATCGCAGGTATTATTGGGGCATTTGCAGCCGGAATTGCCATTTCGCAAACAGAGTATAAGCACGAAGTAGAGCATAAAATTGAACCGATTGCATATGCGATATTTGTGCCAGTGTTCTTCGTAAGTATTGGAATGGAAATTACATTTCAAGGTATCGGAAGCCAGCTTTGGTTCATTATCATCATGACGCTTATTGCAATTTTTACAAAGTTAATCGGATCAGGTTTAGGAGCAAGACTGACAGGGTTCAACCTGCAATCTTCTATTAGTATTGGTGCGGGGATGGTTTCGCGCGGAGAGGTGGCGCTTATTATCGCAGCGAATGGACTTGCGGCGAATTTATTAGCGAAAGAAAATTTCACAGCGATTGTTATTGTTGTTATATTGACGACGATTATTACGCCGCCGCTTTTGAAGAAGTATTTTGTATAGAGAGGAAGAGCTTATCTGATGTAGGTAAGCTCTTTTTTTATTGGAAAAAGCAATAGTCATATAGCGTGAATAGGTTGTAATTATGGTAAAATCTACGTATATGATAAGTCGAGGGGAGAAAATGTGTGAAGATTACGAAGGGGAAGGTTATCGGTGTAATCGTACTTATTGCACTATGTATACCATTTACTACATGGAAAGAATCAAAAGTGAAAGACTTTCCAGTTTCTATTTTTTCTTCCTATGTAGAAGACGCAAACCCGAAAGACTATATGTATACTGCTTTTGTACCTGACTTTGCAATTTGGATAGGTGGTTGGGAAAAACAGAAGTCAGAAGGTGAAATAACGTCATATAAAAAAGGGGATCGAACTGTAATTGTTCACCATCCACCTGGTAATGATGGTTTTTATCTATATGATACAAATGATAAGAGAGAATATACGCAACCGTAAGAAGTGGAGGTTAAATAGTGAAAGCTTCAACGTTACTATTTAAAATTGAAAGTAATATGGATCAATTTTCACCAGCTGAAAAGAAGGTTGCCATGTACATAATGGAGAATGCAGAGATTGTTCCGAACTTAACGACGAAAGAAGTGTCAACGAATGCGGGAGCAAGTGAAGCGAGTGTTGTTCGCTTTTGCAAATCGATTGGGATTGGAAGCTTTAAAGCATTTAAAATTGCACTCGTTCGTGAATTAACGATTGCTGATTATAATATTAATGATTTTTCAGTTATGAATACGGAAGATGGACCGTACGACTTGTTTAATAAAGTTACATATGTGAATAAAGCTGCAATTGAGGCGAGCGTTACAGCGATAGATAAAAAAGAACTTGAGAAAGCTGCAAATCGTATTGTAAAGGCGGATAAAATTATATTTTACGGAGTCGGCGGATCAGCTACTCCGGCGATGGACGGGGCTTATAAATTTACAAGGCTCGGATTTACAGCGATGATGCTATCAGATTTTCATATGATGTTGCCGCTTGTGACGAATTTAAAAGAGGGCGATATATTTGTTGCGATTTCAACATCTGGTCGTACGAAAGATGTACTTGAAATGGCGCAATATGCGAAGAGACAAGGGGCAACTGTTATTGCGATTACAAAGCTCGATCAATCATCACCGTTATATAAAGAGGCAGATATTCGACTTTGTATGCCAGATGTAGAACAAGATCATCGTATTGCAAGTATTGCTTCGAGAATGACGCAATTGAATATGATTGATGCTTTATATGTGATTACTTTTAATCGTATCGGTAATAAAGTGTTGGATCAATTTATGGAGACGCGAGAAGAAGCAGTGCGGTTACGGAAGTTAAAGTAGAAGAAAAGATGAGGGGACTCATCTTTTTTATTATCTTTGACACAAATATGTCATTTTATGAAATTTTATTTCATAAAATAAGAAAGTAATATTGATTTTTAATTTCTTAAAGTTATAATAAAAGTGTGAAATATAATTTCAAAGAGGGTGGCAATATGTTAGAAAATTTATCGACAGAACACCGTAATGAGAAAACAACAAATCTAGATGAGATGAGTATAAAAGAAGTATTACAGAGTATGAATGAAGAAGATCAAACTGTTGCGTTAGCAGTTGAAAAAGAGATAGAACAAATTGAAAAGGTCGTACAGACTGTTATTAAATCTTTTGAAGCAGAGGGCCGATTAATTTATATTGGAGCTGGTACGAGTGGTCGTTTAGGTATTTTAGACGCAGTGGAATGCCCGCCGACATTTGGCACAGACGATAAAATGGTGCAAGGATTTATAGCAGGTGGATTGAAAGCGTTTACTAAGGCGGTGGAAGGTGCCGAAGATCGCGAAGAGTTAGCAGAAGAAGATTTAAAGAGTATTGGATTAAACGAGAAAGATACAGTAATTGGAATTGCCGCAAGTGGTAGAACCCCTTACGTAATTGGCGGATTGAAATACGCACATAGCGTGGGAGCGAGCACGGCGAGTATTTCTTGTAATAAAAATGCTGAAATAAGTAAATATGCAAAACTAAATGTGGAAGTAGAAACAGGCGCAGAAATTTTAACAGGCTCAACACGTTTGAAGGCTGGTACAGCGCAAAAATTAGTACTTAATATGATTTCAACAGCTTCTATGATTGGTGTTGGGAAAGTATATAAAAACTTAATGGTAGATGTTCAATCTACGAATGAAAAGTTAGTAGAACGATCAAAACGAATTATTGTGGAAGCAACAGGCGTTAGTTATGAAGTAGCGGCAGATTATTACGAAAAAGCAAAGCGTAACGTGAAAGTTGCTATCGTTATGGCATTACTACAGTGTGAGTATGGGGAAGCAAAAGAAAAACTAAAAGAAGCGAAAGGCTTTGTAAAGAAGGCATTATAAAGTGAAACGATAAGAATAGGGAGGGGGATTCTATTATGAAGAAAGAAGAGAGAATGGCCAAAGAAATTTCGGAGCAACTTGGGGGAATAAAAAATATTCGTGGCATTGCTCATTGTATGACGAGACTGAGGTTAACGCTTCATGATGAAAGTAAAGTGAATATGGATCTTTTGAAAAAGGTTGAAGGCGTTATGGGCGTCATTGAAGATGAAACACTTCAAGTTGTTGTTGGTCCAGGAACGGTAAATAAAGTAGCAGCCGAAATGGAAGTTTTAACAGGATTAAGAATTGGTGAGGTTGCAGATCATCATCTTGAAGATATTGGTCAAGAGATTAAATCAGAGATGAAGAAGAAAAATAATACACCAGTGAAGAACTTTTTACGAAAAATAGGTAACATTTTTATTCCGTTAATACCTGGTCTTGTTGCGTCAGGAATTATAAACGGGGTTGCTAACTTCGCGAAAAACGCAGGTGCTGATCCGAATGCAACATGGCTACAAATGTTACTACTTATTGGCGGCGGTATCTTTACATTTTTAGGGATTTTAGTCGGTTGGAATACAGCGAAAGAATTTGGCGGGACACCAGTTCTTGGAGCGATTGCGGGTATTTTAATTTTCAATCCAGCGATGGCAAATGTGAAATTATTTGGTGAAGCAATGGTACCCGGGCGGGGCGGATTGTTTGCAGTTATTTTTGCAGCATGGCTTATGGTAGTAGTTGAGAGAAGAGTACGAAAAGCAGTACCGAATGCAGTTGATATTATTGTAACACCGCTTATTACTGTATTAGCTGTAAGTATAGTAACGATGTTAGCGATTCAGCCAGCAGCGGGATTTTTATCTGATGGTATTACGAGCGGTATTAACGCAATTTTAAATGTTGGTGGGGCATTTGCTGGAGCAGTGCTAGCAGGAACGTTTTTACCACTCGTTATGGTCGGATTACACCACGGTTTAACACCGATTCATATGGAATTTATTAATCAAACGCACGTAACACCTTTATTACCAGTACTCGCGATGGCTGGTGCTGGGCAAGTGGGCGCAGCAATTGCGATTTATGTAAAAACAAAAAATAAACGACTTCGTAACGTAATTAAAGGTGGATTACCAGTTGGGTTTTTAGGAATTGGCGAACCATTATTATACGGGGTTACATTACCACTTGGGAAACCGTTTATTACCGCTTGTTTAGGAGCGGCCGTCGGTGGTGCATTCCAAGCAGTTATGAAAACGGCTTCACTCGGAATTGGCGTATCAGGATTATCTTTAATCCCGTTAATTGCTGATAATAAATATTTATTATATTTCCTTGGGTTAGTAGTGGCATATACTTTTGGATTTATCTTTACGTACTTCTTTGGATTTAAAGAAGAAATGGCAGAAAACATATAGAGAAAGGGATTCCTTTCTCTTTTTCTATTCATAGAAAGGGAGATTCATATGATCGGAGTTTCAATTTATCTTGCAAAAGAACGAGTAAAGAAGCAAGAAGAGTGGCTAAAAGTAGCGAAGGAAAACGGGTTTTCATCTATTTTTACATCACTTCATATACCAGAGGATGATCCTGGTACGTATAAAGAGTTAATTCAAATACTTGGGAAACAGGCTCTTGAAAATGAAATGGAATTAATGGTCGATGTTTCTTCAAAATCGTTACACCATTTAGGTATGAAGTACGAAAATGTCGAAGAGTTAGTAGACTGGGGCATTACTGGTTTACGAATGGACTACGGCATCACGCCGAAAGAAATCGCACGCGTATCTCATAAAATGAAAGTAGCTTTAAATGCGAGTACGATTACAGATTCATTTTGGAAAGAGTTAATCATAGAAAATATAAAAGTAGAGAATGTAGAAGCGTGGCATAATTTTTATCCGCGTCCAGAAACAGGACTAGCAAAATCATTCTTACAAAAACAAAATGAATACTTACATGAGTGCGGCATAAAAACGATGGCATTTATTCCGGGAGATGGTGAAAAACGTGGTCCGCTATATGAAGGCTTACCAACGTTAGAAAAGCACCGCAATATGCGCCCACTTGAAGCGTACTTAGAACTTGTGCAAGATTGTGGTGTCGATAAGGTGCTAATCGGGGATATAAGCGGAAGTGTAGAGAGTGTACAAGAGATAGCGAGTGCGAGTAGAGGAATTATTCCGCTGCAGTATGAGCCATTGATAAAGAAAAGTGAAGTATTAAAAATGGTAGAACAAGTGCATACAAATAGACTAGATCCAGCTCGTGATGTCATTCGTTCTGTAGAATCGCGAGAGGAGCATAAAGTGATTTTACAGCCGATGGATGCCATCGCAAGAAAGCAAGGCAGCATTACAATTGATAATGAATTGTACGGTAGATATGCAGGAGAGATGCAAGTTGTTGTACATGATTTGCCTAAGGATGAGAAAGTGAATGTTGTTGGAATGGTTGTAGAAGAGGACTTGTCTTTATTGCCGTATGTTGGTGCTGGAAAAATGTTTCAACTTTTTTTGTGCGATAGAGTAAAAGCTTGAATTAACGCTATTTTGTAGGAAAACATTATCCGTAAAAGGGATAATGTTTTTTGTTTCCTTAAAAAAGTATTTGACGAATGAAATGAAATACCGTATTGTTTTGACTTGTAAATAAAAGTTTACCATAACAAAACAAAAAGGAGAGTTTAAAATGAATCAACATATTGGGAATTTAATTATTCGTATCGTGTTAGGAGTAACGTTCTTTGCACACGGTTTAGCGAAGTTTCAATCAGGTATCGATAACGTAGCAGGATGGTTTACAAGCATCGGCTTACCAGGTGGTCTTGCATACGGCGTAGCAACAGTTGAATTAGTTGGTGGTATATTATTAATTATCGGTTTAGGCGTAAGATATGTAGGATTGTTATTTGCTCTTATTTTAGCTGGAGCTATCGTAAAGGTAAATGGAGCAGCAGGTTTATTAGGGGATGGAAAGAATCCAGGGTATGAATTAGATCTTGCATTATTAGCAATGGGTGCGTATTTATTTGTTGTAAAAGCAGAAGGATATGTAGATCGTTTCGTAAAAGAGAAAGTAATGAAAGCGAAGTAAACTTATTTATAAATTGTTGACTTGAATCATAATTGTAACTATAATGATTACAACTGGTGGATTAAGAATAAAACAATTTAAATATTTTTTTACACAAGTTGTAACTATATTGATTACAACTTGTGTAAAAAATAAATAAAACGGGAGGAAGTAATATGCCTAAATCAAATTTAGAAATTATTCGAAGCACGTATGAAGGATCAGCTTCTTCGAATGCAAAACATTTAGTAGAAGCCCTCTCTGAAAAAGTAGAATGGACAGAGGCAGAAGGATTCCCGTACGGGGGAACTTATATAGGTGTAGAAGCAATAATGGAAAATGTATTTAGCCGATTAGGATCAGAATGGGATGATTATAAGGCGAGTGTAAATATGTACCATGAAGTAAACGGAAAAGATGTAATTATTGCTGAAGGTGTTTATTCAGGAGTTTATAAAGAGACGGGAAAATCATTTGAAGCAGAGTTTGTTCATGTATGGCAGCTTAAAAATGGAAAAATCGTAAAATTTAAGCAATATGTGGATAGTTATATTGTACGAGAAGCGATGAAGGTTTAAAATGAAATAAGGAAACAAATGGAATCGACTGTGCGCAGGCGATTCCATTTGTTTATGTGATTATTAGGGGGATGGGGAGTACATAATATGAAGAAATGGATAATAGGGGCAATTACAATGAGTGTAATTGCGATAGGAGCTGTATTCGGTGTTACTAAACTTCTTAATTATATAGAGGAAGAGGAGAAGAGTCTTAAAACACAAAAAGTGATGAGCCAAAAGGACAAGAAAGTTACGGAAGAGAAGCCACAATTTAGTGAGGATGAAATTATTTCTACCATGCATAGGATGGTACATCAAAAAGTGAAATCCTCTGAAAAATGGGGATTTATTGAAATGACAAATAAGGAAATTGTTAGTGCCAAGAAGGCAGTAGAAAGTAGTACAAATTTTAAATATAAATCAAAGTTACTTGCGACTTTAGAGCGCTGGGAGAAAGGGGATTTTTCACAAACGGTTGAGGAGCATAACTTTTTGTGGGAAATTCAAGGTGGTGATACTGGAAAGGCAACAGAACGTTTATCGCCAGAAGAAGAAAAGCAGTATGTGAAAGAAATGAAAGGTAAATAAAAACATCGCCACTTTGATGGCGATGTTTTTGATTAAGAATGTTTTCGCATTAAAGCTCTAGTTGGCTGAACAGTAACCGTTTTGAAATGAGAAAATAAATAACATCCGGTCACAACGATCATTGTCCCGAAAATTTGTATCCACGTTAGTTCTTCTCCGAGGAAAAGGAATGCTAAAATAGCTGTAAAAATCGGATTGAAGTTTAGAAAAATACCGGATGTAGTCGCTCCTAATTTTTGCACGCCAATATTCCAAAACACCATACAAAGAACTGTGGAAATAAGCCCAGTATATAAAAGTGATGTTAGGAAAGAAGTATTTATGTTTGTAACAGTGAAGCTCCCAATGTTAAATGGCAGTAATAGAATAACGCCGAAAATACCAGAGTATAATGTTGCCATGAGCGGTGTAGTTGTTTTTGTTGCCCATTTACTACAAACAGAATAGATTCCCCAAATACAAACAGCCGCCATCATCCATAAATCTCCGCTATTAAAATGTAGTGAAAATAGAAGTGCAAAATTTCCTTTTAAAAGGACGAGAACCACCCCAAAGAATGAAAGAATCATGGATAGAATTTGAAGTGTATTTACTTTTTCTTTTAGAAATAAGACAGAAAATAATGCAATTGAAATCGCATTTAATGTAGAAATAAGCCCTACATTCGTTGCGGATGTTTTTTCTAGTGCTAGAAATTGAAAGATGTTAAAAAGAGCGACCCCTGAAATCCCCATTAGTAGTAACGGAAGTATTGCAGCACGTGGTGGAATGATTTTCTTTTCTTTAAACCAAACCATCGGTAATAAACAAACGATCGCAATCATCCATCTTAAACTTGTAAGTGTCATCGGAGACGCGTGATCAACGAGTGATTTTCCAACGACGAAATTTCCTCCCCATAATAAGCTCGTTAATAATAGTAAAAAGACATAAAAATAAGGCATACTAAAATCCCCTTTGTTTTAATCAATATGAATTGTAAATAATTTTAGCATTTTTCTTTATTATGTAATATATTCTTTTGTATAATGGAAAAAAGTCGATAAAATATTCTGTTACAAATGTTATTTGTAGAAGGATATTCAGTTTTATATAAGTTATAAGGCGTTTTTTCGAATAATCATCGGTAAGAAAAAGGGGGCGTTTTGATGGAGTCATCTGTTATTAAAGTGTTAGATGATTTAGACGTACAAATTTTAGATATATTGCAGAAGGAGTCTCAAGTAAGTAATGCAGAGCTTGCGCGACGCGTTAATTTATCACCAGCTGCGATGCATGCGAGAATAAAAAGATTAGATGGAGAAGGGTTCGTTGATAAGCAAGTAGCCATTTTAAATCAAGAAAAACTCGGTTTTGATTTGTTATGCTTCATTTTTATGAGTACGAATATTCATCAATCGGATAAACTTGACGTGTTGGAAAAAGAATTAGAATCGATGCCTGAAGTGTTAGAGTGTCACTGTTTAACAGGAGAGTATGATTATTTATTAAAAGTTGCAAATCGTGATCGTAAAGAGCTGGAGCAGTTTATTAGAAAGCTGAACAAGCTTGGTATTACACGTATACAGACGAGTTTAGCACTTCGTGAAATTAAATATTCGACAGTATTACCGATCCGAAATGAGGAACCGAGCATCGATTAGATTGCTCGGTTTTTTGTTTGTATAAAGTGATTGACGAGGAGAAAAGAGAGATGTATTATTATATAAAATTATGTATTAAAATACAATTCGGTTTATAAATATTAATATCGGGGGCAAGGGGATAGAATATGAAAATCTTTAATGCGGTTACGAGTGATGTGAAAGGAATTTATAGTCTCATTGAAGCTTATGCAAAAGAGGGAGTTGTTTTACCGCGTTCGCTTTTGTCTCTCTATCAATATTTACAATGTTTATATGTTATGAAAGAAGGAGAAAAAATTATTGGAGTTGCTGGTTTACATGTGTTAGGGGAGGATCTTGCAGAAGTCCGATCATTAGTCGTTTCGCATACATATGCAGGAAAGGGAATCGGGCGTATGTTAGTGAACCATGTAATAAATGAGGCAGCGAAAATAAAAGTGAATAGAGTCATTTCTTTAACATATGAAACGGAATTTTTTCAAAAGTGCGGGTTTGATTTTGTGAATAGAGAGGCGTTACCAGAGAAAGTATGGATTGATTGTAGACATTGTCCAAAGGTTGATTATTGTGATGAGGTGGCGATGATTCGGTATGTTGGGTGAAATTTTCAGAGAGAAAAGAGTCCCACTATTATTTACGTAATAGTGGGACTCTATATTTTAGGGGGATTAAGAACTTGAATTCGTTTTTCTTACAGCAAAATTAAAAATGGGATTTTTAAGCTCATAGTTATAAGTAGAACCATCGACAAGCCCTACAACTTTATCGCTATCGTAAAGATCAAGCATAAATTGTGCCATTTGTTTTGCAGTGTGGAATTTCGGTACAACATTATCGTATTGGAACTCATCAATATCAAATGAACGTTTTGCAAATTCTGTTTCAGTTGCACCAGGTGCTAAAACCTTTGCTTGCAGTTTTGCACCTTGTTGTTTCAATTCGTGAGATAAACCTTCTGTAAATGCACTTACATAGAATTTCGTAGCGCAATACGTAACCGCATCAGCAACAATTGTGTATCCACCGCCTGATGAAACGTTAATAAGTTGTGTGCCATCAACCGTGGAATAATCTCGAACGAAAAGAGAAGAGAGTATTGTTAGTGCTTCTATATTTACATGCAACATCGTCTCTATTTTATTTAATTTTTGTTCAGCAATTGAGGCGAAATTACCAAAACCGGCGTTGTTAATCCACGTTTCAATTTGAAAGGCTTGTAGACTTTCATACAGCTTATAAACATTTTCCGTAATAGATAAATCCGTTCTTCGAATAACAACATCCAATTCTGGATTCATTTCGTTAATTTTTAATTTTAATCCGTCTAATTCGTCTTGTCTTCGGGCTACAAGTATTAAGTTCTTTCCGCGAGATGCGAAGGCTAAAGCTGATTCATAGCCAATTCCAGAACTAGCACCAGTAATAACAGTGTATTTCATATAAAATCCCCCTAAGTTCAAATAAATATATTATGGTTAGATTTTATTTGTTAGAGTATACTCTAAGTCAAATGTTTTTTATCAATTTGATAAGGCTATAAAATGTATGAGGGTAAGCACGTGGAGGGAGTTAAAGTATGTACACAATTAGCGAGGTGGCTAAATTAATAGGAGTTAGCACACATACACTGCGTTATTATGAAAAGGAAAATATATTAATTGCAAATCGCGATACAAATGGGAATCGACTTTATGAAGAGTCACATATAAAGTGGTTGCAGTTTGTAATGAAATTAAAACAAACGCAAATGCCAATAGCAAAAATAAGAGAATACGCTAGGTTATATTTAGAAGGGGAGCATACAACCGAAGCTCGTTTGCAGCTCCTAGAAGATCATAGGAAATCTATTCAGATTCAAAGAGAAAACTTAGTCATTACAGAAAAGATGCTGGAGAATAAAATTATTGCATATAAGGCCTCTTTGGAAAGTAAATAGAAAACATAATCCGACCATTAATTATTTATGATAAAAATGGATTTGATCTCATAGTGTGCCGGCAAATAAAAAAGAGCAGCTAGCAAAAGCTAACTGCTCTATTAAAGGGATCTCTCCAAGGGGGAGTGGAGAAAATATTATGTTACTAGCAGTATTGACAGGTTATTAGGAAATATACAAATCGGATGAAAGAAATTTCAAATAATCTTTCGGCATTGACAGTTCTTAAAATATTCATGTACAATATTCATGAATGACATTCAGTCATTTTTATGGAGCAGGATATAGTTTGCTTGGAAATGTAACAAATATAATGGTAAATGAGGATGATAGTTGTTTATATAGTAGTGATGAAAGAGAATATTTTTTTAAAACAAAAATGACTGATAGTCAGTCATAAGAGGTGAGAGGTATGAAAAATAGAGCTTGGTTATATGTCATATTAACATGTATCTTCGAAATTTTTTGGGTGTTTGGTTTTAATACCGCCGATACTTGGTGGCATTGGATTATTATTTTAGGCGTTATCACTGTTGATTTTTACTTCCTTTCTAAAGCGTGTGAACATCTTGCGACAGGAACGGTATATGCCATTTTTGCCGGAGCTGGTACGGTAGGAACTTTCTTAATGGATGTATTCCTTTTCGGCGGAAGTTTCAGTGTAGGAAAGTTATTCTTTATCGTGATGGTTGTAGCCGGCGTTATCGGTTTAAAGTTAGCTGATAATAAAGAAGAAACTGTGGAAGGAGCTGCTTAAAGATGGGTTGGTTTTTCGTATTTTGCGCTGCAATTAGTGAAATAGTCGGTGTGATCGGTCTTAAAATGTATAGTAAAGATAAGACGTTAGCGAATGGCGCGATTTATATAGGCGGATTTGCTACATCCTTCGCATTCTTGTATACATCTTTCTTATTTTTACAAGTCAGTGTTGCGTATGCGGTTTGGATTGGTATTGGAACAGCAGGTGCCGTTTTATTAAACATGTTCCTATTTGGTGAGTCGAAAAGTAAAGCACGTATCATTAGTGTGGCTCTTATTGTATGCGGAGTGACAGGATTAAAGGCTCTTTCGTAAAAATATACTGTATCTCCTAACAAGTCGTTAGGAGATTTTTATTATAAAAAGTGCACGATAATTGACAGTACAGCTAGTTATTTTATAAAATGAGTGACAGTCATTCAATACGCGTTTGAAAGGGTTTAGATGATGAATAAAAAAGAGAAAATTGTCTATGCAGCTATTGAAGTGTTTCAGGAAAAGGGCGTTGAAAAAACGAAGATTTCTGATATCGTGAAATTGGCTGGCATTGCACAAGGAACTTTCTATTTATATTTTCCTTCTAAGTTATCTGTTATGCCTGCAATAGCAGAAGTGATGGTTGAAAAGATGATACTTGCAGTGAAAGAAAAAGTGCAAAACGATGCGCCTTTCTTAAGTAAAGTGACGCAAGTAATAGATGCGGTGTTTCACTTTATAGAGGAATATCGTGAAATACAAGCTTTAATGTATGCGGGTCTTGCATCTACAGAACATATAAAAGAATGGGAAGCTGTGTATGAGCCTCTTTATATGTGGCTAAGCGAATTTTTAAGTGAGGCGAAAGAAGCTGGTGAAATTCGTGATTCGGTTCATGCGGAGCGAACAGCGAAGTTATTTATTGCTCTTGTTGAATCAGCAGCGGAACAAGTTTATTTATATGATCATAAAGATGAGGAGCAAGTCGAGCTACAAAAGGCAGAAGTACTAGATTTTTTAACACATGCACTACATATAAAGAAATAGTGAGGTGAACCTGTCTGAAAAGGTAGGTTCATTTTTGAGGGGAACTGAATGATAGTCATTCACCTAATGCTTATGTATGTGTGGAAGGATAGTGTGAAATTCTAATGAGTGGAGGCATCTCTACTCATGATTAGCCCACAAATAGCAGGATAAAGAAAAAGCTTCTTAGGCATTATTTTTTGAGGAACTTACGGGAAGAGGTGTTAAAAAGTGAAGAAACCGATAAAAGAACAAAAGATGGTATTAGTCATTCTTTTGAGTAATATATTTATCGCTTTTTTAGGGATTGGATTAATCATTCCGGTTATGCCGTCCTTTATGAATGACATGAGTTTAACAGGGAAGACGATGGGATATCTCGTTGCAGTGTTTGCAATGGCTCAGCTCATTACGTCACCTATTACGGGTCGTTGGGTCGATCTTTACGGTAGGAAAAACATGATCATCATTGGATTATTTATTTTTGGTGTTTCAGAACTTCTTTTTGGATTAGGAAAAGATGTGTGGATGCTTTATGCAGCACGGGTGTTAGGCGGAATTAGTGCTGCGTTTATTATGCCTGGTGTTACGGCATATGTTGCGGATATTACCTCTATGGAGGAACGTCCAAAGGCGATGGGATATTTATCAGCGGCAATTAGTACTGGTTTTATTATAGGGCCTGGAATTGGCGGATTTATTGCAGAGTATGGTATACGTGTACCGTTTTTTGTAGCAGCAGCAATTGCTTTTATTGCATGTGTAATTTCGATCTTTATTTTAAAAGAGCCGTTAACGAAGGAAGAGCTTGCGGAGATTTCTGCTAATACGAAAGAATCAAGTTTTATTGGTGATTTAAAGAAATCATTACATCCAATGTATGCAATTGCATTTATTATCGTATTTGTACTCGCATTCGGATTATCAGCGTATGAAACTGTGTTTAGTCTGTTTTCTGATCATAAGTTTGGATTCACACCGAAAGATATCGCGGCAATTATTACGATTAGCTCCATCTTTGGGGTAGTTGTGCAAGTATTTATGTTTGGAAAATTGGTCGACATGTTCGGTGAAAAAGTGTTGATTCAAATATGTTTAATTGTAGGTGCAGTATTAGCATTCGTTTCAACTGTAGTCTTTAATTATTGGATTGTACTTCTCGTTACTTGTTTCATTTTCTTAGCATTTGATTTACTTCGTCCAGCTTTAACGACGTTTTTATCAAAAGCAGCTGGAAAAGAGCAAGGATTCGTTGCTGGTATGAACTCAACTTATACGAGTTTAGGAAATATCGCAGGACCAGCGATGGGCGGAATATTATTTGATATGAATATTCATTATCCATATGCATTTTCAGGAGTTGTTTTAATAGTTGGTCTCGGTATTACATTTATGTGGAGAGAGAAACAGCTAGCTGAAAGTTTTGCGAAGTAATAAAACCCCTTACGACGGTAAGGGGTTTTTGTTTTATCCCGCTTTAATGGGCAGTAAGACCCCCACCTCAAAATTCACTGAAAGCAAAGAATTTAGGTGGGGGATCAACTGCCCATAAAAGTCCGATTGGTTCAACTAATAATCAGTGGGGGATGAAGAAAACCCCCACTGATTAAAGTTTCACTTTATAAGCTTAATCCAAATCGTTTTAATTCAATGAAAATCCCCTCTAATTGCTTTCCTTTATCCGTTAATGTGTACTCTACACGAGGCGGAACTTCTGGATATACTTTTCTCGTTATAATGCCTTGAGATTCTAATTCTTTTAGTCGAAGCGATAATGTTTTCGGACTAATCCCGTCCATTGATTTTTGTAAATCACTAAAGCGTAATGTTCCTTCGATAAGAAGGTCACGAATGATTAAAAACGTCCATTTTGTACGAATTACATCAAGGGTTTTAGCGATAGGACAAGGTATGCCAGGTAAACCTTTCGTTAATTCAACTGAATCTATATTGTTCATGGAACTAGCCTCCATAAAATTTTTTTGAATGAATTTGCTTTATAGTATCACAAAACTATATTTTTGGTAACTATATGAAAAAAATATCACTACTTCCATAAAGAAAGTTAGTGCATATACAATAGCAATACGAAATAAAAAGGGTTTAGATGAGGAGGTGATTTTCATGGGGATAAAAAAGTTGTTTGGATTTCTTAGTTTGTTTGTTGTTTGTATTGTACTTGTAGCATGCGGCGTGGAACAAAAAACTGAAATTCAGTTATTAAAAGAAATGCCAAAGCCAAAAGCAATGACAATTGATCCCTCACTAAGTAAAAAAGAAGCGACAGAAATGGTTCATGCAGCGCAGCGTTTTTATGCATTTTGGGATACAGGTAAGGAGGAACTTATTCCACAGACTGTTACTGAAAAGTTTTTCGATAATACATTGCCGAAAGGGCGACCACAAGGCACTGAAGGACTAAAGTTTGCGGCACAAAATTTTCGTAAAGTCGTTCCTAATATACATTGCGAGATTGAAGATTTATTAGTCGTCGGTGATAAAGTAACAGCTCGTCTTTCTTTTACAGGAACGCATAATGATAAGAAAATCAATTTTTTCGCCATTGATATGTTACATGTGAAAGACGGAAAGATAACGGAAGACTGGCATTTAGAAGATAATCTTACGCTGAAACAGCAACTTGGGTTAATAGCTGAAGAGTAAATTATATAGGGGAGAGAAAAGTGATGGAAAATATATTCATTATAAATGGACATGAAAAATACGGGACAAAGGAAGGGAGATTAAATAGAACGTTAGTTGATTATATGGTAACGGTATTAAGTGAGAAGCATCATGTGAAAACAACGACGGTTCAAGATGGCTATAGTATTAAAGAAGAACAAGAGAAGTTTTTATGGGCTGATGTTGTAATTTATCAAACACCGATTTACTGGTTTAGTGTTCCGGGCTTATTTAAAACGTATATGGATGAAGTGTATGAATATGGTTTGTTCTTTAAAGGTGCTGATGAATATGGAACAGGTGGTTTATTAAAAGAGAAAGAGTATATGTTTTCTACAACTTGGAATGCACCTGAAAAGGCATTTGGAGATAAGACGAAGTTCTTTGAGGGAGAAAGTTTAGAGTCAACGCTTAGCCATTTACATCGTGTACAGAAGTTTCTTGGCATGAGTTCGTTAAAGAGTTTTGCTTGTTATGATGTGGTGAAGAATCCGAATATGGAGCAATATTTATTGAACTTGAAAGATCACTTAGATGGAGTAATTAAATAATATTTTGTATCTGTATGTGAAGAAGGTACTACTAGGGATGTAGTACCTTCTCTTTTATGAAATACGTTGAAAGTCTTTACTTATACAGGACTGTTTTAGTTTTTTTGATTTGATTAAGCGTTTAATATCAGAAATGTTATCGTATGAAAGCTGAGTGTGATAATAGTTAATGTACTCAAGTAATGCAAAAATATAAATAAATAGAGTGAATGATAGCCCACCTAAAGGTAAGTGGGGATACCAAATTACAAAATCAATAGTAAACGTAATAAATCCTGTGATAATGAATGCTATATTTATCTTTTTAAGTATTTTTAAATATTGAACCACCCTAATAGGTGTAACAGATGTTTTCTCTTTTTTTAGTCGTTTCCACTTTACGTACCAGTAAAGTGTTCCTTGTAATAAGATAAACTCTAAAAGAAGAAATGAGACCCAAAAAGAATATAGAGAATATAAATGTAACGTAGGATAAGCATAATTAAGTAAGTAGCTTGTGAAAATAAACGTAATGACTGAAAATAACTCACCTGTGTATAGATAGGAAAGTCTTTTTTCTAGGGTGCGTTTCATGGTTCCTCCTTTTATCCAGCATTAACGGGCAGTGGGGAGGAACAAAACCCCCACTGATTAAAGCTTCACTTTATAATGACTCACATTTTAAGACATGGATGGCTGTATCCATAACTTCGCAAAATTTGCCCAGCCGAATGAATCAATTGTTACATTTTTTAAGGAAGAGGGATATGTTTTTCTTTTTAAAACGGATCAACTTCAGCTAAGTCTGGAGTGGTATTAGGCTGTAGCAAAAGATTTTTTAACGTTCCTACTTCAGAAAGAGCTACTAATATGTAGCCACTAATTAGTACAATAAGCCCAATGACGCGTAACGTTTGTAAGCTCACTTCATTATTATTCGTTTCCGGTGGATTTGGGGGTGTTGAAGGTGGATTGTTATTCATAAATAAGGCTCCCATCTTTTGTATTTATATATGTGTCAAATCATGATTTAACTTATGGATAGGAATTGTATAGTCATTTTCACTATATGAGAATTGCCTATGAAAAGTGATTAGAAATTTTGGGACGAGAAAAGAGGGGATTCGAAAGGTCATTAAAATTGAACTTTTGGATTCCTCTTTTTTTATTTATTTCACTAGTTGGTGAGGGGGAATAATCAGTGGGGGATGAACAAAACCCCACTGATTAAATTCTTTCATATAAATAGAAGGGGGTTAAGCAAAGTAACTATAATATACGCAACGATTCTTCAATAAACACGGGTATATCCTCTGGTTGTCTACTTGTTACTAGCTGATTTTGGCATACGACAACATCTTTGTCATGGAAATGTCCACCGGCATTTTTCAAATCGACCGCAATGGATTTATATCCAGTCACATCGCGTCCTTCAAGTGTTTGTTCGGTGATGAGTAATTGGGGTCCGTGACAAATAGCAAAAACAGGTTTTTTCGCATCCATAAATGCTTTGCTAAAGCGAACAAAACGTTCATCTGCACGAAGTATATCTGGGGAAAATCCGCCTGGTATGAAGAGGGCATCAAAGTTCTCTGGAGAAACATCATCAATATTTTTATCAATTACGACTTCACTTTTTCCTTGTTTACCGTGTACTGTTTTACCTTTTTCCATTTCAATAGTTGTTAATTCATATCCCTTTTGATGAAAAGCTTCTACTGGCTCTGTGTATTCTGTATCCTCGAAATAATCCGTTATTAAAATAGCAATTTTTTTACTCATTCTAATCCGCTCCTTACATTATATTATCGGTTCCAGAATCGTCCTTGAGCAATGTCTTTTATAAAGTGAAACTTTAATTCATATTTTTTCATTCCCTCCAGTTCCTTTGCCCTGTTACTTTAATACATACCCTTTTTATTAGGACGTAAACATGCATTATCGTTTTTGTATGTAAAATCATAAAATATCGGTTGTGCCGGTGATTCTTGTTTGAGGAAGAAAAATAAAAAAGCCAAGGAGATAATTTATTTCTTCCTTGGCTTTAAGATAATTCTTTTCGTTAAAATGCGGAAATTCGTTGCTTCGTTTTTGGTACAATAATAAATTTGATCCAGAGTAACCCGATAATCATAATGATAAGGCTATGTAAAAATTGAACTGTAGCAATGAGTATAACAATTGAAAATATAATGAGTTGAATGCTTAGCGATATAAAGATTAAGCGAAGAAATTGATTCATTCGCTTTTCAGTATCAATTGGATATAATGCTACGATAATATTTCCCGAAAAATATTTCCACAGGGAACGGAGCTGCATAGAAATCATATATAGAACGATGTAAGCGATAGCGCCTTTTACGTATATGTTTGGTATGAAATATAAGGCGAAGGCACCGATCAACCCTAAGCGAATATATATACCGAAATAATCATTCCCACGTAAAAATGCCAGTGTATGTAAATAGAAGAAAGTTGCTCGTTTTTTATGTAATAAAGGTTCAATCCAATTTGTAAGCCATTTTCTTTTATTTACTTGCTTATTCAGTTGCGGAACATCGGTGAAAATGCTAGCAAATTGATAAAAACGAACGTTCATTTTTTCTTCTTGTTCGATTATGTAATCCCACGGTATTCGTTTTGTAGGCTGTTTTTTCGTATATAGAAGTAGGAAAGCAAGTAGTAAGAGCAATCCGCCTAATATGAGAACATGTGCCGAGTAAAACAGCATGTAAATGATTAGGGCGTTACAAGCAATACGAATAATGAACCATATATTTTTTTCATGACTATCACGCCACATCCAATGTGTATATATGTTCCAAGCTTTCGTAATCATTAAAACGATAAAGATTGTACATAAGAAAGGTACCGTTACTTGTAATGATTGCAGGGCAAGTGGAACGAGAATAAGGAACGTAAATAATAATGGGAAAAGCTGAATGATGTAATTATATAGAAGAGATTTTTTAAAGTAAGATGTTAGTTTCTCTTCTAATGCAAGTAGATAGACAGCATCAGGTTTTTGAATAAATGTACGGATCGGGCATCTCGTTATAATCGCTGTTAGGACGATTGTAATAAGTAATAAAGATAGTCCTTTAGAAGGAGCTGTCTTAAGAAACTTTGCATAATAGTAAGCACCTATACAGGCAACGAAGATAAAGCTATATAGTAAACCGTTAATCATACGTGCAAAGTATGTAATGATATTTTGAATATGTTGTTGGAAGCGGCTGCTCCATAGTGATTCGATTGACATGTTTTTCACCTCTTTGTTCTATTATATATGTTTTATAAAAGAAAAAACGAGCAAATTGCGTTATGCAACTTGCTCGTTTTTCTTTTCGTTATTTTTTTTCTGATCACGATTCATTAATGGATAGAAGGCAAAGCCGATTACGAATAAACCAATTCCGAGAAGGAACGTTTTTATATCGGATGCGCCGGTTTTAATAACCCATAGTGCGTAGCAAAGTGCGATCACTGCGACTATGCCATCTGTAATTCTTGCCCGCATTTCATTTTTATATGTTTCACCAGTTGCGACTAGTTTTAACTGGAAGATTGGTGAAACGAGATATGGAATGAGGTAGGCTAGTGTTGATACGGTAATAACGAATGTATAAGCCTCCGCAATTGTTCCGGATAGTGTTGAAAATAAGAACACTTGCGACATAATGTTTGTTAGTCGTAATGAGTAAATTGGACTTCCTTTTTTATTTGTTTTCGTGAAGAAGGAAGGGAAGAAACCTTCTTTTGCTGCTTGATACGGTACTTCTGAGCTTAATAAAATCCAGCCTAATATAGAACCGAATAGGGAAGTAAGAGCAAGTAATGCCATCAGTTTCCCGCCGCCATGACCCATCGCAGCATTCAATGCATCTGCTAATGGACGTTCAGAAGCTTGTAATTTATCAACGTGAAGTACACCCATTGTTAAAATTGTAATTCCTAAGTAAATCGCAACTGTAATAAGTAACCCCGCAACTGTTGCGCGTTTTACTGTTTTAGGAGAGGTAGCACGGTTTGATAAAAGTACTGCTGATTCAATTCCGATAAATGCCCAAAGCGTTGTAAGAGCGGCTAAGTTTACTTGTGAAAGAAGGCCGTGTGATACACCTGATTTATCGATCATCGGTGTGTACCATTGTCCAAATTTAGAAGCTTCGAATGCAAATAACGTAACGACGATGAATAAAAGGAATCCCGTTACTTTCGTTGTTGTTGCTAAGAAGTTTAACTTTCCAGCTCCGCTTACACCGTTTGTTAATATAATATGAGTTCCCCAAAGTAAGATGGAACAAATAGTAAATGTAATTAGTTTTCCGACTTCTATGTTAAAAGAACCGATTGAAAATAGTAGTCGTGTATCTTTCATAATTGGGAAGAAGAGTGATAAATATCCCGCGAAAGATGTAATGATGGCAACGTTACTTGCCCAGTTTGCAACCCAATATCCCCATACCATACTGAAACCAGCCATTTTTTTCTTTTTTGGTGATGAGAATAAAGCATATGCATGACTTTGTGGTCCTGTCGTTAAATCAGGACGACGAATTGCTAAATTACCGAAAACAAGAGCTAGCATTAAAACACCAAACCCTGTTGTTAACCAAGCTAAAGTGACACCGAGAGGGCTTGCTGTTTGTGCTAACGTACTTGGCACCATGAAAATACCAGCGCCAACCATGTTACCGACAACGAAAGCTGTTAGTACCCAAAAGCCCCATTTTTTTTGTTGCATAGAAAATACCTCCAAAGTTAGTATAACCAAGTCAAGCGAGGAGATATGTATGTCTTCTTAGTAGAGAAGAGAAGTCCCAAACAAAACAAAAAAAGCACGTAATTTGCCGCTACATGCTTTCTATCTTATAAGAAACCCACGACATACCTCTCGATAGCTCTCCACAAACGAAACGTTTGTGACAGTTCTGCACTTATTAAATGCAGACCCAGCAAGCGTGCATGGTGGACACAACTTACTTCGGCAATCATTCCTTTCTCATTCCTTCATCAATGCCACTACATCTCCTGAAAAGATACTCTTAATGATTGCAACCTCTACCTCACCGAGATACGAATGAGGATTTAAATATTAAATTAACGTCTTTAAGAGTAACAAATGAATTTTTATACGTCAATGGATATGGTAATAATCAGATTATAGAGAAGAGTTTGTTATTAGGAATGAATAATTATTTGATATAAAAAGAAGCTAATCTAAAACTAGATCAGCTTCTACATATAAGATTAAACTAAGTTTAATACAGTTACTTTTTCACGTGTCATAGACTCAAGGCTCTTACGAATACCTTGTGCGCCCATACCTGAACCTTTTACACCGATGAATGGGAAGTGGTCAGGGCCGCGCTCTGTGCGTCCGTTAATTTGAACAGAACCAGTTTCGATTTTGTTAGCAATTGCAAATGCTTTGTTAATGTCTTTTGTGAAGACACTTGCTTGCAAGCCGAACTCTGATTTGTTAGCAATCTCAATTGCTTGCTCATCTGAAGAAACACGGATGATTGGAAGGATTGGGCCAAATGGCTCTTCCCAAGCAACTTTCATTTCTTCTGTTACGTGGTCGATTAATGTTGGGTAAATTAAGTTACGCTCACGTTTGTTACCGATAACGATTGTTGCACCTTTTTCAACAGCGTCGTCAACTAAGCCTTGAACGAAGTCAGCAGACTTGTCATCGATTAATGGAACGATTGTGCTGTCTTGTTCTGGAGATCCAACTGATAGCTCAGCTACTTGCGCTTTTAATAAGCTAACAAGCTCGTCTGCTACGTTTTCGTGTACAAGTACACGTTTAATAGCTGTACAACGTTGACCAGAGTAAGAGAATGCACCGCTTACGATATGGTTTGCAGCATCTTGTAAGTCAGCATCTTCACGAACGATACCAGGGTCTTTACCACCAAGTTCTAATACAAGTGGAATCATTGCAGCTTTTTTCGCTAAATGTTTACCTGTGTTTGTACCACCTGTGAACGATACCATATTGATGCCTTCGTGTTCTACTAAGTAGTCACCAATTACAGAACCGCGTCCTGTAGCTACGTTTACAAGACCTTTTGGAAGGCCAGCTTTATGAAGTGCTTCAACCATTTTAATACCACTAATTGCACCTTGAGTTGCTGGTTTGAAAATAACAGCGTTACCCATAATTAATGCTGGTGCAAGTTTTGCAGCAGATAAGTTTACTGGGTAGTTAAATGGTGCGATTGCTAATACAACACCAAGTGGTGCGCGTTGGATGATCGCAAGTTTAGATTTCGTTCCGCCAGGGAAGCTATCGCCCATCATGCTTTCTCCGTGCATATGAAGAGCTTCTTCAATTGTGTAACGAATGAAATCAGCTGTACGAACAACTTCTTTCTTCGCATCTTTATATCCTTTACCGACTTCTTTCATAATGATATCGGCAATTTCATCTTGCATATTTACGAGCTCATCAGCCCATTTATATAAATATTTTGCGCGATCTTGTAGAGAAGCTTCCGCCCATGATTTTTGAGCTTCTTTTGCAGATGCAATTGCTTCATCTACTTCTCCGCGTGTAATTGCTTGTACTTGTCCAATTACTTCGTGTAAGTATGGAGATGGAATTTCGATTGTTGCTCCTGAAGAGCTTTCTCTCCATTCTCCGTCTAAATAAAATTTGTACGTATTGCTAGTTGTCATGATTAGTCCTCCTAAAATAGCAACTTGTAAGAGTGAGTATAAGGTGATTGTAGGGTGTTTGATAACATTTTTCAAATGAAATGTTTGTGAAAACGATTTCTTATTATTTTTTTATTTTGTATGCCCTTTCTTACAGAAGATTCCCTTATTTCAAAATGATGTAGCGTATATTTTTATTCGGTTTGTAAAAAAACAATTGACAGAATACTCAATAAAGTTGTAAGATTATAAATGGAAAATAAATGAAGGGGGTGTGCGTAATGATTGTAATCGTAAATGTAATGGGCTTAGCTCTGTTAAATGGCAGAAAACATTCATATCATTACGCAACCCGTGCGGATATATAAGGCATCTTTGTCTTATAAAAAGCGTACGTTGCGTATATCGTAACGTACGCTTTTATGCATTTTTGTGCATATCGTCAAGCGGCGGTATGCTTTTTTTTGTTTTCCACATTACTATATAAAACTTTGGAAGGTGGAAAAATGTGATGAGATTGTATGGATTACGAAATGTAAATGTGATGGGTCTGGATAGTGGGTAAAGAAATGGGAGTGAAACGAGAACGAGAAGGGAGAGGTTACATTGTTATCAGTATTACTAAAGTTAAAATGGTTTTTTAAAGAGCATTGGAAGAGATATAGTATCGCCATTGGAGCTCTTTTAATTGTAAATATAGTTGAAGTCATTCCCCCGAAAGTGTTAGGGGTTACGATTGATAATATAAAAACAGGAACGTTAACGAATGCAGCAATTATGCAATTTATTCTTATTTTAATAGGGGTTACGGTAATTGGATATGGTCTTACTTTTGTTTGGCAACATCAATTGTTTGGTGGAGCATTCGTACTGGAGAAGACGATGCGCTCTAAATTTATGGGGCATTTACTTAAGATGACACCGACGTTTTATCATAAAAATCGTACTGGTGATTTAATGGCGAGAGCGACAAATGATTTAAAAGCAATTGCTATGACAGCTGGTTTCGGTATATTAACGCTCGTGGATTCGAGTTTATATATGCTTACGATTGTCTTTATGATGGGATTTACAATCAGTTGGGAGCTTACATTTGCGGCGCTTATACCGCTTCCGATTATGGCGTATGCGATGAACATATATGGAAAGAAATTGCATGAGAGATTTACAGTTGCGCAAGATGCGTTCGGAGATATGAATGATAAAGTACTTGAATCGATTGCCGGCGTGCGCGTTATTCGTGCATACGTACAGGAGAATGCAGATGAGGGAAGGTTTCATCATTTAGGAGATGACGTCTACGAAAAAAATATGAAAGTAGCGAGAATCGATGCATTATTCCAGCCGACTGTGAAAATGCTTGTCGGTCTTAGTTATTTAATTGGTTTAGTGTACGGCGCATATCTTGTATTTCAATCAAAGGTGACACTTGGTGAACTTGTTTCATTTAACGTGTATTTAGGGATGATGATTTGGCCGATGTTTGCAATTGGCGAGTTAATTAATGTTATGCAAAGAGGAAATGCATCATTAGACCGTGTGAATGAAACGTTAGCGTATGAACCAGATGTCAAGAATCCGAAAAATCCAAAGCTTGTACAAGAGCCGGACTATATTCAGTTTGAGGATGTTTCCTTTTCATATCCTTCATCGACTGGAGAAAATTTGAAAAAGGTTTCGTTTACATTAAAACAAGGGGAAACGCTAGGGGTTGTTGGAAAAACAGGAAGCGGAAAAACGACGCTCGTACGTCAGCTTCTTCGTCAATATCCGCTTGGAGATGGGGATATTGCAGTCTCTGATGTGACGTTAGATAAAATAACGAATGAAAATGTACTCGGGTGGATTGGGTATGTACCTCAGGAACATATTTTGTTCTCCAAAACAGCGAGGGAAAATATTTTATTCGGAAACCGAGAAGCGACGGAAGAAGAACTCGAGAAAGCAATTGAAATTGCGGCGTTTACAAAGGATTTAGAGTTTTTACCAGAAGGGTTAGAAACGCTCGTTGGAGAGAAAGGTGTTTCTTTATCAGGTGGGCAAAAACAAAGGATTTCAATTGCGCGAGCTGTTATTCAAAATCCAGAAATTTTAATTTTGGACGATTCTTTATCAGCTGTTGATGCTCGTACAGAAGCAGCGATCATTGAAAATATAAGAACAGAAAGAAGCGGAAAAACGACGATTATTACGACGCACCGTTTATCTGCCGTACAACATGCGGATTGGATTCTCGTTATGGATGAAGGGGAAGTAATAGAAGAAGGTACGCATGAACAGCTTATTCAAAGCGGAGGCTGGTATGCGGAGCAGTTTGAAAGACAACAAGGGGAAAATGAAAGTGCGGATAGTGGGGTGAAAATATGAGCGTTTCAAAACGATTGTTTCAATATGCGATGAAAGTAAAAGGGACAATTTTTGCAGCGATGCTGATGTTATTTATTTTCGTCATCGCAGAGCTTGCTGGTCCTTTCGTCGCGAAAACGATGATTGACGATCATATCGTCGGGATAGAGAAACCTTGGTATGAAACAGAAAAGAGTGAAGAGGCTGTTTCGTATAATGGCGCCTTTTATAAGCGAAGTGATCGCTTCCAGGAAGGTGAGAAAAAAGGAAAAGAAGTACGCGTAATGCAAGTCGGTTTTCAATATTACTTTGTACCGAATAAAGTGAATGCTGAAGGATCACGTACTGTAAAAGGTGATATGATTACCGTCCAAAATGGTAAGGCAGTGCAAGTGTATAAAGCGAAAGCGTTAACGAAAGAAGAAGTGTTTGCGTTTTATAAACCAGAAATAAACCCCCTATTATTACTTGGTGGTGGTTATTTCGCTTTATTAGTAGTTGTCTCATTATTTGCGTACGGAAAGCAATTTTTCTTACAGAAAGCAGCGAACAAAATTATTCAAATTATGAGGGAAGATGTTTTTTCTCATATTCAAACGTTGCCGATTCGTTATTTCGATCATTTACCAGCAGGGAAAATTGTATCGCGTGTTACGAATGATACGGAAGCCATTCGTGATTTATACGTAACGGTACTGGCGACATTCGTTTCTAGTATCATTTATATTATCGGGATATTCGCTGCGCTATTTTTACTCGATGTAAAATTGGCGACGTTATGTTTACTTATCATCCCGATTTTAATTGTTTGGGCGATTCTTTATAGAAAGTATGCGTCTGTATACAATCATAAAATGCGTTCACGTTTATCTGATATTAATGGGACAGTGAATGAATCTATTCAAGGTATGCCAATTATTCAAGCGTTTCGTCAAGAGCGTGAAACGAAAAAAGAGTTTGAAGAATTAAATGGCGATTATTTTAAATATCAAAATAAAATTTTGAATTTAAATGCAGCAACTTCGCATAATTTAGTGTCTGTATTAAGAAATATCGCTTTTACAGGTGTGATTTGGTATTTCGGTGGTGCTTCATTAAGTGCTTCAGGCGTCATTTCTCTAGGGATACTGTATGCGTTCGTTGATTATTTAACACGATTGTTCTCACCAATTACAAATATGGTAAATCAACTTGCTAATTTAGAACAATCGCGTGTTGCATCAGAACGTGTTTTTGAATTGTTAGAGGAAAAAGGGGAAGCAGTAGAAGAAGAACGCATGCCTCGCTTACAAGGAAATGTGAAGTTTGATAATGTGTCATTTTCTTATAATGGAAAAGATGAAGTATTAAAAAATATTTCTTTTGAAGCGAAACAAGGAGAGACAGTGGCACTTGTCGGTCATACTGGATCAGGAAAAAGTTCCATTATGAATGTACTCTTCCAGTTTTATGAGTTTGAAAAAGGGAAGCTTACGATTGATGGTCACGATGTAAAAGAGATGCCGAAACAAGCAACGCGTGAACATATGGGAATCGTACTGCAAGATCCGTTTTTATTTAGCGGAACGGTCGCTTCTAATGTAAGCTTAGAGAACGAAAAAATTTCAAAAGAGCGTATCGTAAAAGCATTGCGTGATGTTGGTGCTGAACGGTTTGCGAACAATATAGATGAAGAAATTACAGAAAAGGGAAGCACGCTTTCCACTGGAGAACGTCAGCTTATATCGTTTGCTAGGGCACTCGCTTTTGACCCAGCCATTTTAATTTTAGATGAAGCAACGTCTAGTATTGATACAGAAACAGAGGCGATGATCCAACAAGCGCTAGAAGTTGTGAAAAAAGGAAGAACGACATTTATTATCGCTCATCGCCTTTCAACAATTAAAAGCGCAGATCAAATTATTGTACTTGATAGAGGAACCATTTTAGAAAAAGGCTCTCATGATGAACTAATGAAAAAGCGCGGGCGTTATTACGATATGTACAAAACGCAAATGGAAGGAAACCAGAGCGCTTAATATGTATGGGGGAGAACTTGCGATTTTTGCAAGTTCTTTTTTTAGTGAATCATGACAGTTAAATAAGAAGTATTGTTTTACCTTTTTATCTATAAATGCTATATTAAAAAATGTTACTTATTTTTTGTATGTAGCGTTATTTTCCCCTTTTGTTTGATTATGAAGAAAAAGGATAAACTAAATAAGAACATTTTCATTGAAAAATTGTTCAAGATTGCATACAATCAATATAGTTTTTAAATTCCTATCAGAATACTTGGAGGATTACCATCATGAAAAAATTATTTTCAGTTCTTGCAGTAACTACTTTAGCGATCGGGATTGTAGCAGGCTGCGGCAAAGAAGAGAAAAAAGATACAGCTAGTCAAGATGCGTTACAAAAGATAAAACAAAGTGGTGAACTTGTAATTGGAACAGAAGGTACATATCCACCGTTCACATTCCACGATTCAAGCAATAAATTAACTGGATTTGACGTTGAATTAGCAGAAGAAGTTTCAAAACGTTTAGGAGTAAAACCTGTATTTAAAGAAACACAATGGGATAGCTTACTTGCTGGTTTAGATGCAAAACGTTTCGACATGGTTGCAAACGAAGTTGGTATTCGTGAAGATCGCCAAAAGAAATATGACTTCTCTAGCCCATATGTTTCATCTTCAGCGGTATTAGTTATTGCGAAGGATAAAGATAAACCTGCTACATTTGCTGATGTAAAAGGATTAAAAGCAGCACAATCTTTAACGAGTAACTATGCAGATATTGCTAAGAAAAATGGTGCGGAAATCACGAATGTAGAAGGATTTAGCCAAGCAGCAGAATTATTAAATACTGGACGCGTTGATTTCACAATTAATGATAAGTTATCAGTATTAAACTACTTAGAAACGAAAAAAGATGCAAAAATTAAAATTGTAGATACAGAAAAAGAAGCGTCACAAAGTGGATTCTTATTCCGTAAAGGTAGCGACAAGCTAGTACAAGAAGTAAATAAAGCGTTAGAAGATATGAAAAAAGATGGTACGTACGATAAAATAGCGAAAAAATGGTTCGGTGAAAATGTATCTAAGTAGTGCGTTGGTTTCAGATCGATTGTCTACTTGGATAGATATTATGCAGTCTTCCTTCATGCCAATGCTGAAGGAAGCTGTATTTACGACAATTCCATTAACGCTTATTACATTTATTATCGGGATTATACTTGCGACGTTAACTGCGCTCGCACGTATTTCAGGTAGTCGTATTTTACAATGGATTGCTCGTATCTATGTATCTATCATTCGCGGAACGCCACTTCTTGTACAGTTATTTATTATTTTTTATGGTCTTCCAACTCTTAATATTGAAGTTGAGCCATATACAGCAGCAATTATTGGATTTTCGTTAAATGTTGGTGCGTATGCATCTGAAATTATTCGTGCTTCTATCCTTTCCATTCCGAAAGGACAGTGGGAAGCAGCTTACACAATTGGGATGACATACCCGCAAGCATTAAAACGTGTTATTTTACCACAAGCAACGCGCGTATCTATTCCGCCGCTTTCGAATACATTTATTAGTTTAGTGAAGGATACTTCATTAGCATCGTTAATTTTAGTAACAGAAATGTTCCGAAAAGCGCAGGAAATTGCGGCAATGAACTATGAGTTTTTAATTGTTTATTTCGAAGCAGGTCTAATTTATTGGGCAATTTGCTTCTTATTATCTATCGTGCAACAAATATTAGAAAAACGTTCAGAACGTTACACTCTAAAATAACCCTTTCATAAAAGGAGTTTTTGTTTTTATGATTTCAATTCAAAATTTACAAAAAAGTTTCGGAGATAATACCGTACTAAAACATATAGATTTATCAGTTGAGAAGGGGGAAGTTGTTGTTATTATCGGACCATCGGGATCTGGTAAAACGACATTCCTGCGTTGTCTCAACGTGTTAGAAACGCCGAACGCTGGTAATATTCGCATCGGTAATAAAGAGCTCGACTTCTCTCAAAAAGTATCGAAGAAAGATATTGTCAATCTTCGTACGCAAACAGGTATGGTATTCCAGCACCATAATCTATTTCCGCATTTAACAGCACTTCAAAATGTAATGGAAGGGCTCGTTACAGTGAAAAAGATGGGGAAAGAAGAAGCGAAGAAAAAAGCAAACTATTTCCTTGAAAAAGTTGGTCTTGCAGATAAAGTAGACTTATATCCGTTCCAATTATCAGGCGGACAACAACAGCGCGTTGGAATTGCTCGCGCGCTTGCGATGGAGCCGGAAGTATTACTATTTGATGAACCGACGTCAGCACTTGATCCTGAACTTGTTCAAGAAGTTCTGAAAGTCATGAAAGAACTTGCTAAAGAAGGCATGACGATGGTGATTGTAACGCATGAAATGCGTTTTGCACATCAAATTGCGAACCGCGTTATTTTCATGGATGGCGGTGTCGTTGTCGAACAAGGTACACCAGAAGATGTATTTACAAATCCAAAAGAAGAACGCACGAAGAAGTTTTTACAAATGTTGCAGTAAATGAAGGAAGGTCTCAAGGCATATGCCTTGAGACCTTTTTGCCATATATATTTATTTTTGGAATCCGCCAAGGCTTTGCTCAGCCATTGCAACTAGACGTTTTGTAATTTCTCCACCAACAGAACCGTTAGCGCGAGCCGTAGAATCTGCCCCTAATTGTACACCAAATTCTTGAGCGATTTCGTACTTCATTTGATCGATTGCAGCTGTTGCTCCTGGTACTACTAATTGATTGTAAGAACTTTGGTTTGCCATAGGAATATATCCTCCTTAGAGTTAGAAAAATTTTTTTGGTTGGACTAGCTGGATTTGAACCAGATTATCGCCCCGTTTGGCGCTAATCCATCGGTAATTAAGTTTGTACTCATAGTATGGATGTTACCTAGAAAGATATACGAAATAATAATTTGTAAATTTTGTAAAAAAATCTTAGTGATTTCGTAAAGTATGAAATAAGAGTAATCGTTGTATTTTTTAGAAAGAAGGCTAAACTAAGAGCGATATGAAATATGTTTTTCTTTTTGTATCCCGCTACTCGGGGGCAAATCATTAACTTCTTATTTATGACTTACTAAAATTAAATCGGTAGCAACTTTATAGTTCTATTTTAAGTAGGGGGACAGGACGCTCCTATGCACGGCTAGATGCTCTCTTCAATCTGCTTGTAAATGATAACGTATGGAGGAATCTTGATGGGAATTTGCCCGCTTTGCAACGCATTAGAATCACAAACATATTCTTGTCAAAATTGCCAAGGTATACTCCAAGATTATGGGAAAACTGTAGATTATATAGACGATTATAGTGCGTATATGGATCAAGAATTATTAAGTGCAGTAGATGGTTTAACACATAGTAATTCGCAAGAGTACTGCAATCATGTTTTTTATTGCGGGATGTGTAATGTGGAAACAGAGGTTGTAGTAAAACTTGTGTAAATAGAAAACTTCCACCTTATGAATGAGGTGGAAGTTTTTGTTTTCGTATTTGTGAGTGAATCATAGGGGATGGGATATGTTCGGTGTTTGATGGAGTTCCGGATTTTATTTGAGCCATTTTTTCTTTTGCATCGCGCAAAGAATGTTCAGTTAAGTAGATGGCATATTCGTAAAATAATTGGCGCGTCAGTTCACTTTGTTCTTTTAACTTTTCATCTTGGAATACAGTTCGCCCAGGCTTAGAGTTTGCTTCAAAGAGCCACGGGTTTTCCCCTGTGTCTAAACCGATATCAAAACCAATTTCTCCAATATTTCCGGTTACTTGTTCATCGAGCGCGTAACTGATTTGTAAGGCTGTATGTTTTAATTTATTTTCAATTTGAACTTGTTTCGTTGAATCCGGAAAAAGTTCTTGCAGTAATTTCGTATCGCCACCGCTATTTACATGCGTTGTTAAGCTACCTTTGCCAGCAATTTTTGCAACGATTGCACTGACCATCCATTGGCCAAAATGATTTTTATTTGTATGAATGCGAAAATCAACAGGTTGCCCATCGAAGCGAAGTAAGGAAATACCTTGTTGTACGATAAACTTTTTTAAATCATGTCCTTTTAATACATGGTTCAGAAGCGTTTCTAATGATTGGTACTTTCTTAGTTTATTTTCTTCATTTTCGCGATAACGGCAGTAGTAGCAATTCTCTGTTTGAGAGTAAAATATTTGATGAATGTTTCTGCCGAAGCTACCGTGTATCGGTTTCATGTAAATAGATTTATACGTGCCAAGAAAGCGTTCTACTTGTTCGAAATGTTGAAAAGCTTCCGTGTTTGGTAATAAGGGAATAATGGATTCATCTTTCATAAGAAGTTGATGCACTTCCCATTTATTGAAAAAGCCTGGGTTAAACCATGGAATAGCATAGTCATGCTCTAATTTTCTTTTTGCTCTTACGATCGGTTTATAATTTTCGGCTTTCCGATTTGGTAATCGATCATAAATGACATTCGGTAAAGGGACTTTTTTCTTAATCCACTGTTCCTCTTGAAAGAAATACCCTTCAATTGTTTCGTCTGCCCAGTTTATATGTTGCACACCAAAAACAAATACAAATGGTCGCAAGGTGAATGGCGGCGTTAGTAACTCGCTGAGAGAAGTTGAACGGTTTCCTAAAGGATTAGAAGAGTCATCGTTAAAACCAGTTGTGAAAATCCCGATTAATGGTCCGAAAATAATGGTTTCATTTTGCGTGAATGCATGGATAGTAGTGGAATGAGGAAGTAAAAGTTTCTCTGCAATTTGTTTTCCGATAATGATTTCACGAGTAAAGGAATAATGAATTTTCACCTCTTCACTTGCAACATGGCGTACGCCGAAGGAAAGAGATGAAATTGGTGGTGTAATGGAAAAAATATAAGGTAAAGTAATACTATTTGGATGCTCATCTGAAATATTTAATGTATATATATGCTCTTTCAAAATGGTGTTACCTCCTTTCATTATGGTGTGAAGCGACTAAACTTTAGTGGTCCGTGATATATTTTTTCGGCTAGTGCATCACTATGACGAATGTAATGTTCGTACGGGGGAATCGTGTTGACATACATAAGCCAAATTGCCCCTTTTTGATCCATAATGGTGGAAAGCTCTAGCTCGAATAACGAAGAATAAGATTCATCTAATGTTTGAAACACTTCATTTATAATGTCATGTAAAGCGTCCTGTAATAATTGTACACCGGTACTAGATAGTACGTATTTAATTTTTGAAAATGAATACAACGAGGAATCATCCGTTGCCGAAAGTAAAAGTTGATTCGGAAATGAGCTTTTTTGTATAAATTGGCCGATAGCAGTCCACTTCTGTTCTTTATTTTTTTGTAAAATGGTTCGAATATGGAGCGGGTATGTTAATTGATTTGGTGGTTGCAGCATTGTATGGGTGATGTAACGTGCTGATCGTATGTTAGATTTGTACCAAGATATAAATTCATCTGTCCGTTTGATTGGAGTAGAAGTATGATAGTCATCATTTATCGTATCGATATGAAACGTTTTATTTTTATAAGCGATCCGGTACAGACTTTCATTGGAATGTGTGTTAGTAGGCCGTATAATAATATCTTTTGTTTTTAATAACAGTTTGAAAATGTTTTGTATCGTTGCTATTTCGAATTTTGGTATATAAGGAGATAATTTTTTATTCGTGAGAAATAAATCATGTAGTTCGCTCAAGTCAATGAGTGTGTTATTTAAAAAGGTAGTGGAAGCACGGTTGTGTAATGAATGAATAATTGATTTTGCTTTGTCGAAGTCTGTTTCCTCGTTAAAAGAAGAACGATCGTAAATATAAGAAGGAATAGGGAATATTTGCTCTTTCCATTTTCCTGTATCTGTATCATAAATCAGACCAGAAATAAGATCTGTTTTAGGATCAATACCAAATGGCGTAAACTGGGCAACGACATTATGATAAAGCCGAGCGCGTTTAGCGATTTCGGTGTAATACATTTGCTCATAATGAGGGTGAGAAGTTAAAATACCGAGAACCAACGAAATCACTCCTTTATTAACAAAATGTTGGCATAAGAGGCGAAGCTATATATTGCAAATACGTTTTTATACCATTATACTTTTGTCCGTATGATGATATGCTATAGTTTTGGAGAAGCGAGAGGTTGATTGTAATGAATATATGGTTAAGCATGTTAACGACGACAGGGCTCGGAGCAATTATTGGAGGATTCACAAATCATTTAGCGATAAAAATGTTATTTCGTCCTCATCGCCCTATTTATATTGGAAAGTTTCAAGTTCCATTTACACCAGGGTTAATTCCGAAGCGCCGCGATGAACTTGCTGTTCAATTAGGGAAAATGGTTGTCGAACATTTGTTAACGCCAGAAGGAATCGGAAAGAAATTAACAAATGAAGAGTTTCAAAAAGGTTTAATTCAATGGACACAAGTAGAAGTGGATAAAGTAATTACGAATGAACAGTCGTTACGACATATGTTAGAAAAATGGAACGTAGCGCATGTAGAAAAAGAAGCAACCGAGAAAATCGAGCATGTAATTACAGAAAAGATTCAGGCATTTTTAGCAGAGTATTATACATATACATGGGAACAGGCTTTACCTCATTCTGTTCATGAAAAAATAGAGAATGCGATTCCAAATGTCTCGGCTTTTATTTTAGATCGAGGAATTCGTTTTTTTGAAAGTGAAGAAGGGAAAGCACGTCTTTCAAAAATGATTGATGATTTCTTTGCTTCTAGGGGAACGCTGCTTAACTTAGTCGGAATGTTTTTAGGGAATGTAAGTGTAGTGGATCGTGTACAGCCAGAAGTTATTAAGTTTTTAGGGCAAGATGGCACAAAGCAGCTTTTAACTGATGTACTGCAAAAAGAGTGGGAAAAGTTAAAAGGAAGAGATGTAAAAGAATTAGAAACGTTTGTAGAAAAAGAAATGATTGTAAGCTCCATATTGTCAGCAGTTAAAGTTGAAGAAACAGTGAGTAAGTTTTTAAATCAATCTGTGCAGCAAGTATGTGAGCCAGTTCGAGAAACAATCATGGAAAAGGTAGTCCCAAGTGTAGTAACGAAAGGCTTAAAGTGGGGGACAGAAAACGTAGCGAGTATATTAAAAAATCTCCATCTTGCGGAAATTGTGCAGCAAGAAGTGTCTACATTTTCAACAGAGCGACTAGAAGATTTAGTGCTGTCCATTACAAAAAATGAGCTGAAAATGATTACGTATTTAGGTGCCTTATTAGGCGGAATGATTGGACTCGTGCAAGGGCTATTACTGTTGTTCCTTATGTAGTAAAGATAAGTACATAGAAATAAAAGTGAAATTTCTTCACATCTCTTGCATAGTTTGATATGGTAAGAAGAGGTGCGTATGTAAATGCACTTAAAAGGCAGTGTGAGCGAAAAGCGCTAGCCTTCTAAAGGAGGAAAAATAAAATGACAAAAAAAATTCATGATGTTGCATATGAATTACAAAAAGCAATCGCTGAAAACGAAGATTTCCAAACATTAAAAGCAAGCTACGCAGCAGTTCAAGCTGATACTGCTTCAAAGAACTTATTCGATGAGTTCCGCGCAATGCAACTTGGCCTACAACAAAAAATGATGCAAGGTCAAGAAATCAGTGAAGAAGATAACCAAAAAGCACAAGAAGTTGTAGCTCGCATTCAACAAGATGCTAAAATCACAAAGTTAATGGAAACTGAACAACGCCTAAACATCGTTATCACTGACGTTAACAAAATTATCATGAAGCCACTTGAAGATTTATATAACGCGCAACAACAAGCGTAATGAAGGAAGACGCCCCTCGGATGGGGCGTCTTTTTATTCCTTATGGAAATTAAAACGCCACTATATATCCCATATATATAGTGGCGTTTTATATTTTCGTTTACACGCACTTATATTGCGGTGAAGCATCTTTTGTTTGCGTTAATGTTTAATGAAGAAAGTTATAATTTTAAAAATAGTAAGGGGATTCATATGGAAATAATTAAGATTTAAATTAGGAAATTGACTGCGGACAGTAAAAGATTAGGGATAAGATTTATATTTCAAGAATATTAAAGGGATTCTCTCGCGGTGGTCATGTATCTATTTCGTGAGGACGCATCAATTCTTCGGTGAAATATTAGCGAGTTTTACATATAATTTATTTACTAATGACACAATGAGTAAATGTAAATAAAAGAAAGAGGCTAGAATAAATGGAAAGTCTTATAGATTTAAATAGTTTTAGAACGGAAATATTAGCGAAACATGTACTTCATATGTTGATAGAGAATGACTTTTTTTATCAAGGAGCGCAATTAGTTGACAATGTTTGGGTGAATGATTCAACTATTTTTATAAATAATGTAAAGATACTTACAAAAGGTATTGAGATTTATAAGAAAAATAATGAGTTTTATTTAACGCATCAATCGAACGATACTAGAGTGATATTATATTAATCTAATATACGGAATGTATCAGGCTTTTACAATTTCTTTTTACTTTATGTTATAATCTTCTTTCTAATCTAATGAAAGTGAATATTTATTTTTATAGAGCTCTGCTTCTTTTTAGAAGTGGAGCTTATCTGTTTATATTAAATGTTTTAAGTTTTTTATTTTTATCTTTAGTGAGAACAGAAAATACCCATGAGGGAAATGGGGAGAAAGTTGCATTTAGAAAAAGGAGGTATGCAATGATAGCACGAATATGGAAATCGAAGTTACAGTTTTTAATTCTATTACTTTCGCTTCTAGTTAGTGGTTATTTCGCTTATTTAATAAAAGAATACCCCGAAATGGGTATATCTGTGAAATATACTTCTAACCAATATGTTATATGTGATCTGTCCAAATATAGCTGGGCAGGGAAAAGAGATTTTCAAATAGGAGATATTATAGAGGAAATTAATGGTGAACCACCATCTAACCATTTTACAGTTTCAGCGTATCACTCAATTGAACAGGTAAAAAATATAACTTTAGATAGAAATGGAGAAATAAAAGAGTACGAGATAGATTATTCACCTTATAGTAAGCAAGTATTTTATCATCTTATCATTCCTATTGGATTTTATCTTGTATGTTTTCTGATGGCATTATATCTTTTAATGTTTGTTCCTGTAATGAATCGTAGTACAAATGATCTAGTGTATTTTTTAATTTCACTTGGAATTAGTTTTATTAGTATTATAGCTGTTCAAAGAAAAGATACTTTATCTTTCGTTATGGTTTCCATTTCACTAGTGTGCTCATTTACTTTCTTTATTCGATTTATGAAATTATATTTTTCAAATAATCAAATCAAATTTTTAAAATCTAAACAATTACAAAATTTAAATGTAATGTCAGTATTTCTTATTTTGTTAAGTATTTTTATGTATATAAAATATAATGAATGGTCTAATTTGTTTACAATTACTTTGAGTACTATACTATTTTGGTTTACAGTGTACCTATTAGTGCGATTTTATTTTAGAAGTGGAAATAGTAGCTATTTTAAATATTTAAAAATGATTATTATTAGTTTTGTAGTTTCGGCACTCCCATTTGTTTGTTTATATTTTGTGCCAAATTTATTTTATGGAGAAGAGTTTATAAGTAGTGAAACAACAGGAATATTTTTCTTGTTTGTTCCCGTTTGTATTTTCTATTCAGTGATTGCAGGGAAGTTGTTTAATTTTAAATTTATTATTCAGCGGCTACCGTATTATATTGTTTTAGCGGTAGGTGTTAATATATTCTGTGCAGTATTAGGTATGGTTATTTTTGAAGACGGTAATGGACATTTATTAAAGTGGATAAAATTTAGAATCATTTCTATTATAGTTTGTATTTGTTTTTTATACATTAAAGATTCTATAGATTTTAAGCTAAGAAAAAGTTTATATCATTATCAAAAAAATTATCAATTTAGTTTACACCGTTTTTTACACCAAGCGAAGAATGAATACAAATTGTCTAACCTTATTTATAGTCTAAGAAGAGAAATGTCCGATATGTTAAAAATTGAAGAGACATGCTGTGTAGAAATAAATAAGCGAGAACATTCTATTCGTGTTTTAGAGAGTGAATACGTTCCGCAAAGGACACTAGAGACCTTGTTTAATCATCAATTGGACACATATAAAGTTGGCTCTATTATACAATTAGATAAACATTTTGGTTTTGTTCTTTCTATTTCGGGAGAAAAAATGATTATTTTAGTATGCAATCATAATGGAAAAGATAACTTAAATGTAGATGACATGGTCTGGATTGAAACGTTATGTAATTATACAGATTTACTATTAGAATGTTCTAACCAAATTGAGGATTTACTAAAACAATTACAAGAAGTAAATGATTTTGAGAAACCACCAATGTGGTTGGCAAGACTTATGTTCAAACTATCGGAAAAAGAGAGAACGAATCTTGCAAGTGACATACATGATGGTGTGTTACAAGATCAAATACGTTTGTCTAGAAAATTTGAGAGTTATAATGCTTGTGTTCAAGATGAGGAAATGAAAAAAATACTGAATGAAATTCAAGATGAACTATTGGATCATATATTTACAATTCGAGAAACATGTAATAATTTGAGACCACCATTCTTATATGAGCTAGGTTTAAAACAAGCGCTACTTAATTTATTTAAACAGATTAATTTAAAAGCGACATTTTTCTTTTATTATGATATTCCTGAACGAATTGTTGCACCTAGCGTTGAGCATGAGCAAGCAATTTATCGAATTATACAAGAGCTCTTAAATAACGCGATGAAACACTCAAAAGCATCAAACGTAACAATAAGATTATTTCAAAATGGGGAGCACCTTTATTTAACTTATGTGGATAATGGAATTGGAGTCGAATTTAATCAAGTAAACCCATCGTATGATACATTAGGTTTATCAGGAGTTATAACTAGAATTCAAAGTTTAAATGGAGAAATTTCGGTTGAATCCCAATCTAATCAGGGATTACAAATAATCATTAAATTTTAGGTATGTGCTTTGTATAGTCATCAGAGGTTATGATAACTATACATGTGATGAGATTGAAAGGATGATAATATGATTTCAGTACTTGTAGTAGATGATCATGTGGCAGTAGGGTTAGGGACGAAGGCATTAATTGAAAAATATGATGATATGAATGTAGATGTAGTACATGATAGTACAGAAGTGGAACAATTACTTAAGGATAAAAAATATGATGTGTACTTAATTGATTTACAAATGCCTAATATTAACGGTTTAGATTTATCTAAGAAAATTTTAAATTTACATCCAGAGGCATCCATTCTTATCTTTACAGGATTTGATATATTTTCACATTATAATTTACTTATAGAAAATGGTGTTTTAGGAGTATTAAGTAAAACTTCATCTGAAGAACAAGTAATTAATTCGATTCGTCATGCGGTAAAAAAAGAAGTAGTTTTATCTCAGCAACTGGTCAAACAGTTAAGAATAAAGGAAACGATTTCGAATATAACGAATAAAGATGGAGAAATTACGAATCAAATTTCATTAAACGAGGATGAAAAACAAATTTTAATAGAAGTGGGTAAAGGAAAAACGAATAAAGAGCTTGCTGAAATTTTGAATTTAAGTCAACGCTCTGTTGAATATAAACTAACGGATATATTCCATAAATTAAAAGTTTCTTCTCGAATGGAAGCTGTTCAAAAGGCGAAAGAATTGTGGCTTATCCCTTCTTTAAATTTGTAGTTTGAAAAGGAATGATATAAAAACTCCAAAAAGCTTCTTTCTAATTTATATTGGAAAGAAGTTTTTTTATTTTGGATTAATGGAAAGTCAACTTTCTTTCTCAAAATTATGCAAATGCAAAGGAAGTAGATAAGAGATACTTTGCGTTGCGACGCAAAGTATTTTGCGTGCAAACACTACGCTTTTTCGTTTCTAAATTTGAAAATTATGGTTAATCTAGAAATATAGTTGTTGTCGGATAAAAGTGAGAGAGAACAATAACATCAACTATATGTTCGAAGTGCTATCTAAATGATATGGGTAATAAAATAGATACTTTATTTTTAATTATCGAAAGAGCAGTACATTGATAATAAAAGGAAACGATGAAAAATAAAGTTAGTGAAATATGCATGTATAAAACCATAAGTTTAGGTATCTTTCAATATGAAAGGAAGGAGGAGCATTGTGAAAAAAGGAACGAAAAAGCTAGGGGAAATATGTTTAGCTAGTGGAATTATATTTACTCAAGTTGGTACTTTAGGAGCTTTTTCAACACCTGCTTATGCAATTACGGAACAGCAGGCTACAGGTTTAGAAATAAAGCTTGAAAAAAATAGCGCTAAAGTAAATGAGGAAATTACATTAAAGCTAAGAAATGTAGATCAACAAAATCAACAGCTAGAAGTCATACTACCTGAGGGCATGAGTTTTAGGGAAGATGCTACAACTAAGGTGAATGAGAAGAACGGCACAATTGGGGCCATTCGTATTAATAATCAATCAGCTATCCAAATTGAAAAAAAGGTAGACGCTAGTGGTTTGGATGAGGTGTTTGTAGTTATTAAGGCAAAGCAGGCTGGAGATTATAAGTTCACAGCGAGAGTACAGCAAGAAAATGGTGAGGTAAAAGAAGCTACAACGACTATTTTAAATGTACTTGAAGAAATGGAAGAAAGTAAAAATGATTCTGTTGAGAAGTCTGAAGCTAGTTCAATATCTGACGAAAAAGAGATGGGGAAATCGGAGGACGAAATTGAGCAACAGACAGTGAAAGAAGATATTTCTATAACTAAAGATAATGCAGAAAAACAGTCCGAAAAAGTAGATAGTGATAAAAATGAGAAGAAAGCATTAGAGGAATCTGAGGAGAAATCTCAGCCATCTATTAATGTTACGAAAGTAGATTCCCTTCAAGCGAATACGGACTTACATGAAGCAACCGAGAATGAAAAAAAGGTTGAGCATGCTGAAGAAATCAGCGAGGTTAATGTTTATGATGATAAAACATTGAGAAATGCTCTTAATAATAAGGATGTCTCAAAGATTAATATCACACAAGATTTTATTGTTAATCAGGCAGGTTATTCAGTAACTTCATATCCAACAAGAGAAAACTTAATAATTGAAGGAAATGGACATACAATTGATTTTCGTGGATTAACTGCAATATTTACTGCTCGACAGAAAAGTAAGATGAATCTTACATTCAAAAATGCAAGGGTAATTGGAGCAAATTATTATGGTTTTGTTCGAATAAATGGTGATGTTGGTGCGGGAACTATAAGGTATGAAGATATTGACTATGAAGGCGCACAGATTACAGCTTCTTATGAAGCAAATGTTGAATTTTCCGGAACAATTAAAGCAAAAACGGTTACTCAATATACTTCTTTGGATGGAACTCCTATTACTACTTTATCTGGGTCAATTCAACAAAATATAGAAGCAACTAATATAAAATTTCTTGAAGGTAGCCATTATACAGGAAGTACGATAAATTCAGCAGTATTTGCCTTAGGAAATGGCGGTACAGTGGACGTTGGGAAAAATGCTGTTATTAATATTACAGCAGGTGGTACCGGTGGTGAAAGTCCACGTGCAGCAATTGAAACAGCAGGTAGTTTTATTGTACGTGATGGTGCAAAAGTAAATATTTATACAGATCCAGCTAGTAATAAAGGTGGTATATATGCAAATGGTTCAAAAAGTAAAATTGAAGTGCGCCGTGGTGCAGAATTAAATATTCATACAAAAGGTAACTTAGCTGGGTCTCCATATTATAACAGTGCAATTAAATTAGGGAATAATGCCAGTCTTGAAGTAGCTGATCGAGCTGCTGTAAATGTCCGTTCAGAAAATACGGGGAGTTCGCCTACATCAATTGTTTATGCAGGTAATGGAAGTTCATTTATTATCGGGAAAAAATCAACATTTGACGTGTATGGAGATGGGACAGCAAACAAAAACCTAATTGAAATTGGCTCATCAGCTAAGTTTCAATTTGCTGATGCAGAAAGAGTAAATTTAGTGCTGGACAATTCGAATGCATCTAGTCGTCTAATTAATATGGCAGGTTCAGCAGGGGTACTTGATGTTGATATACAACGTGTTAAAGCTTGGAGAAATATCGGCTCTACAACTGATGAGAATGCAGATTATAAATGGACTCCTATGTACGGTATGAAGATTAGTTATGTAGGTGGAAATGTAAAGAATGTAGTAGCTAATTCTGTAAATGAAGACACACAAAATAGTTTCATACAGAATTTCCGCACACAAGATTTCAAACGAGTGCTATTCGAATATATTGAAGATGTAGAAGTTACTATTGATTCTTTAAGTGATAAGAGTCAAGTCATCACTGGTATTACAAACCCTAATGCTTTAGTGCATTTATCAGGGGATGGTGCAATTCCAGATCCATTAATTAATTCGTCAGATATAAATGTTAAAAGTAAATATCATGTAATTGCTGATAGTGAGGGGAACTACTCTTTTGAACTTCCTTCTGGAAAACATTTAACAGCAGGTAATACCGTAAAAGCAAATGCTTATTTAAATGGTAAACAGGCGGCAACAAACATTGTAGTAGCGGATGAAATTGCACCAGATCAGCCAGTTTTAGAAGATTCAATTAAAGATGTTTCTGAAAGTTTTAAAGGGAAAACGGAAGCAAATGCTACAGTGCAAATCTATAGTGCAGAAGATGATGGGTTAATTGGTGAAGTGAAGGCAGATGAAAATGGTGCATATGAATTCCAGTTACCGATAGAGAAGCTACCATTAGTCCCAGGAAAGAAATATTATGTAACAGCAACAGATATGGCGGAAAATGTAAGTGAGAAGTCGAATGTTGCAACAGTTCAGGATACATTACCACCAAGTGCAGATCCTGTTATACAAACGGTGAAAATCGGTGAAGCATTGTCTAATAATCCAAAAGATTTTGTAACGAATGTAAATGATAATGCTGGGGATTCAGATGGAAATATTTCATACAAAGTGACGAAAATACCAGATGTATCAAAGGTTGGTATGGTTGAGGCTGAGGTTACATTAACCGATAAAGCAGGAAATTCCACTATTGTTAGAGTACCTGTTTTAGTTACAAATGGTCAGACTGTGGTTGGAAAAGAAGCAGCATTACAAGCTGAAGATTTCTCGGTTGTTGTCGATGATGTTACGAATGATGAAAAATCTTTATACCAGCTAATCTTTAAGGAAGCAGGCGTAAAAGCTTGGGAATTACCTAGTGGTTCAGACATTACAAATCAAGTGCAAATCTTAGATGTTGGTGGTCTAACAAACCAAATTGGTGAGTATTCCGTTACTTTAAAAGTAAAAGATGTAGAGAAAACGATTAAAGTAGATGTAATTGGTGGAAAGCTTGAATTAGTAGATGTGCCGCAAAGTATTTCATTTGGAAAGGTAACAATTCAGTCTAAAGAAAAAATTTTTAATCGTACTGATATGAAAGGTAAAGTTACTATTTCTGATAAGCGTAAGGATAAAAATGAGTGGCAAGTTTATGTGAAGCAAGTAACGCCACTAACATCTTCTGAAAATGATGTATTAACAGGTGCAATTGTATATAGCAAAAATGGCACAGATATACCGCTAAATGGTCAAAACTATTTAGCACATAGTCAAGCTTCTGAAAATAATGATGATGTGTCTCTTAACTGGAAAGAATCTGAAGGGATTCGGCTGAAAGTGAACCCAGGTCCAAATGTAAAAGTGAATACAGAATACCATGGTGAACTAGAATGGACTTTAACAGACGCTCCAATGTAAAACGATATATCTAATAGATATATATAGATATAAATTTTAGAAAGGAGTGAATGAAATAGCCAGAAAGTATATGTTTGCAATGCTGTTAATCTGTATGCTTGCATTCGCAACTTCAATGAATGACAAAGTGGAAGCAGATACGATGAATTCAAAGGCTGGAATCACTTTTTCGAATAGTTATAATCCGATTATAACAGATGATACAAGTATTCCAGATGGATCTATTTTATTGGACAAAACATCTGATGACCGTATTTTTAAAAAAATACTCCCTCAAACAGGTGGGAATCATTCTATTTTGATTCAATATATCGGTTTAGGGATTATGTTAGTAGCTTTGGCTATTTTAGCAAACTTAGTTAGCAATCATGTAATGAATAGAAATAAAAAAATTTCTATTAATAAATATAAAAAGTGGAGGTAAGTTATGAAATTAACAAAATTAGCATTAGCAGGTGCAGTGTCATTATCAACTTTAGCGGGAGGAACTTCAGCGTTCGCAGAAGAAGCTGGGAAAATGAATTCTTTAACAGATGTTACTTTCACAGAGAATAGTGAAGTTATAAAGCCAATTAACCCAATTGATTCAGAAGAAGAAATAACAACAACAGGAAATCCAGATGATCCAAAAGATCCGAAAGATCCAAAAAACCCAGATGACCCAGAAAATCCAGAAGATAATAACCATGAAGATGGAACACAAGGTCCATTAAGTATTGATTATGTATCGAACTTCCATTTTGGTAAACATAACATTTCTGGTAGTGACCAAGTGTACTATGCAAAATTAGACACAGTAAAAGGTAAAGCTGGAAATAAAGAACTACCAAACTTCGTACAAATAACAGATAACCGTGGTACGAATAAAGGGTGGAAATTAACGGTAAAACAAAATGGTCAATTTAAAGCGGCAGATGTTGAATTAACAGGTGCTGAATTAAAGTTAAGTAATCCGTTTGTAAACTCTGCAACAGATAAAAAATTTGCTCCAACGGCAAAAGAAGTAACTTTAAATCCAGATGGTTCTACACAAGAAGTAACAATTGCTGAAGCTAGTAAAGGTATGGGGACATGGACTACAGCTTACGGTAAAGACAACGTTGAAGGAACAAAGAGTGTTAGCCTATCTGTACCAGGTACAACTGCAAAAGTAAAAGATACAAAATATAAAACGTCATTAACTTGGACTTTAGAAGATACACCTCAATAAATTTGAGTTGAAAAGATTCGAAATATAAGAATTGAAAAGGAGAAATAATATGAAACTAAAAAAATTAGCATTAGCAGGAGCAGTAACTTTATCAGCATTAGCAGGAAGCACATCAGCATTAGCAGCAGAGCAAGATGGTGGAACATTGGAATCAAAAGCATTCATTAAGTTTGAAAAGAATACGGATATTGTAGATCCAATCAATCCAATTAACCCAGATGAAGTAGTAGAACCTGTAGTAGATCCAGAAAATCCAGATGATACACATGAAAAAGGAACTGACGGTCCGTTAAGTATTGATTATGTATCAAACTTTAATTTTGAAACACAAAAAGCTTCTGGTAACACTGAAATCTACTATGCAAAGTTAGATACAGTAAAAGGTAAAGACGGAAATGAAGAATTACCGAATTTTTTACAAGTAACAGATAACCGTGGTACAAACGCAGGTTGGAAATTGTCAGTAACACAAAATGATCAATTTAAAACAGCTGATAACAAAGAATTAACAGGAGCTGCATTAACATTGAAAAATGGAACTCCAAATTCAGCTTCAGGTAGCGATGCTCCAACAGCAGCGCAAGATATCGTATTAGTTCCAGGACAAGCATCTGATGTTTTAACAGCTCAAGAAGAGCAAGGTATGGGAACATGGACAAATGCTTTTGGTAAATCGGTAGAAGAAGGTAAAAAAAGTGTAGAGCTAAGTGTACCAGGTAAAACGAAAAAAGAACAAGCACAGTACACAACTTCTCTAACTTGGGAATTAAAAGACGCTCCAATGTAATATTGCTTTACATGGAACGTTTTAAGAAAGAGATAAAGATAGATTTACTATCTTTATCTCTTTCGTTTGTCTATTAAAACTATGGATAGGAAAGGAATTTAGTATGAAAAAAATATTAAGTAGTTTACTAATTATTGTTTTTCTTTTTAACATATTTAGCCTTAAGACTAATGCGGCAGAAATGAAATTCGCTGTAAATGCAGTAATACCTGAGAATCAAGTGGATAAGAATCAGACGTATTTTGATTTAAAGATGGAGCCAGGACAAAAACAAACGCTTCAAGTACAAATGAAAAATGATACAGATAAAGAAGTAATTGTAGAAACTCATGCGAATACAGCTATTACAAATAGTAATGGAATAACTGATTACAGTGTGATTACCCCTCAGCTTGATTCTACTCTTAAAATCCCATTTTCAAAAATTGCTAAAGTGCAAAAAGAAACAAAAATCCCTGCAAAAAGTACAGTTACATTAGATGTAAACATTGAAATGCCAAGTGAAGTATTTGATGGAGTTATTTTAGGTGGACTTTATTTTAAAGAGAAAGAAAATGACAAAGAAAAGAAAAGTGCAAAAGAAGTACAAATTGAAAACAAATATGCATATGCAATTGGTGTTGTCCTAAGAGAAACAGATGTTGAAGTAAAGCCTGATATGAAATTAAATGAAGTAAAACCAGGACAAGTTAATGCACGTAATGTAGTGATAGCGAATTTACAAAATATAAAGCCGGCAATGTTAAAAAACTTGGGTGTAGATGCGAAGGTGTATACAGAAAAAGGTAAAGATGTATTACATGAAACGAAAAAAGAAAATTTAAGAATGGCACCAAACTCTAATTTTGATTATGCAATTAGTTGGGACAATAAAGCTTTAGAGTCAGGAACATACCGTCTAGAAATGAAAGCAACTGATGGGGATCAAAAGTGGGAATGGACGAAAAAATTTACGATTGAAGGAAAAGAAGCGAAGAAGTTAAATGATAAGGCAGTAGAAGTGAAAAAGGATTATACTCTGTATTATATTATTGGTGGTGTTTTACTACTTATTGCATTGTTAGTTTTAGTATTTTTACTAGGAAGACGTTCAAAGAAAAAAGAGAATGAATAAGGTTGGAGAATAAATAAAAAACACTGTTACTTAAAAACAGTGTTTTTTTATTTATGTACTGTGAGACACTTTGCGCAGCAAATTTGCGTTTAAACGATAAGGTTTTTCGGTGAAAATGGCACAAATATTATTTATACTATACTTACAGGGAAATAAATAATTTGATTTTTATTTGTAGTTAAGTATTTGTTTATTCTGTTTCACGCTATTTAATGTATTAATTCTCAATTATTATTTTACAGCATATAGTTTTAATTATCGCTTTTCTGTGTACCTATTTTGTAAAGATTAAATAGCGTGTAGTTTTATCAAATTATTATTAATTGTTGAAAGCCTCCTTACATGTAAGGGGGCTTTTGTTTACATTTTTTATCTTCTGTTGTTGTAAATTTAAATTATATTGTACGAGAAGTGATGGCGTATTAATTACCGAAAGAAAAATGCGTTCGTGCGAGGTAATCGTTCGGTGAAATAAATTGATTAATGTATTATAGTTTAACTAAAGGCAAAGCAAAACTCGCGAGGGCTGGTAACTTAATATATTGCCTTTTATTAAGTTATTAAGTCATTTTGATATATATATCATTCGTGCTAATAATAGGTAGAATAATCCGAAAGACAGTCGATTATTGTAGATGTAATTAGTGAAGAGCGGTTTTGAGTTATTCCAATTGATAAAAATCCTATACTTTGTCAATATAGTGATTTTTATCATCCATTATTCGTTGTTATTTTGAGTTTGTTGTTTGTTTAAGCCTCCTTTAAGGAGGCCTTTTTTTATTTTGTAGTACACATATTATGAAATAAGGAGATATATGATCTCACTTTCAATTTCTTTTTACATATAGAATCATTTATTGAAATACTCAGTCTCAATCTTCTTTTCCTTTAAAAACTTTTCAATTTCTTTTTGCTTCCTACCATTAACTTGCTCAAAGCGTTTTGTAAAAGAGAAATCAGTTTTGAATAAGTTACCATCTTGGGCGATTTTGTCTAATTCTTGCTCTAGTTCTACTGAAAGTGCCGTAGACGCTGAAATGAATTCATACATTTCTTTCGAAGGTTTTTTGTAATCATCAGGGATCGTATTGTTACTAATAAAATCATGGAAATTCGCATCGTTTTGTTTTGCTAAATCTACTAGTTGTTGTAATTTCTTTCGGTCGGATTCCGTGACATTCTCATCAGACATGGCTGACGAAAGTGAAACGATGTTTTCATATAACTCTCCGCTATAATCTAAATACGTTTTTATATTTTGTTTCATTTCATCTTCATTAATTGTTTCATTCTTTTTTGAGGAAGTGAATATAGTTTCTGGAATTTTAATCGTAACATCTTTAATAGATTGCACATCGTTTTCTTCTTCAGGTTGTGCACTGTTTGAACAAGCTGATAGAAATAAAATTGTAAGTAACATGAGTGGGTATAAAATATACTTTTTCATCTTAATCTCCTTTGCATTAGTATCTTTGTAAAATAGCTACATTCCATTTTAAGTACTTAACTAAAGTTGCGTATAGATGTTTTACCATTTGGTAAGATATGACGGATATTAATAAACCGCTGCAAAAAGCGATGAACACATTGTAAACATCGGAATAGCTAATTTGATGAAACCCTTTAAAAAATCCTAATCCTATTAATAAAATAGGTGAAATGATTAAGAATGGAGTGGCAATGATAAGTGCTAGAAGAATCGGTAATAAAAAGAGTAGTACGAAAAAGACGATAATGATAAAGGTAAAGTTTAAAACACTTAAACTCATAACAGAAAATAGTGCGGTTATCATATTTTTAAAGCTTCGTTTATTATCAGCGTTATGTATTGCATAGGAAACAGTAAGCTCTTTCGCGATCGTTTTAGGGTTCCCTAGTTTTCTAGCAATTTCTTCTTCACATTTCCCATCTTGTTTACCACTGATAAAATGAGTTTCGTACTCTGAAATAATATCTTTCTTTTCTACATTAGGCATATTCCGCAGGGAAGAACTAAGTTGTTCTAAAAATTCACTTTTGTTCATAACAATCACTTTCCTTTATAGAATGATGAATTACAAAGTGCATTCCAATTAATGGGCATTCCAATATTTACAAATATATCATTTGCTAGTGTTCTTTGCAAGGTACTGTAACGTTTTTAATACTGTGATGAGATGAAAGTTTTTTGTGCATTTTTAGATGAGATATAAAATTATTATTCTAGGATAAACAAAGGGTTGTAAGCGTATTCCTTAATGGTTGTAAAAAAACTGCCAAATTCATATTCTTGGAAAAATAATGCATTTGTAATATAATGATAAATAATACTTCACCACATTAATTAACTAGGTGAAATTAAAAATCTTTATTACACACATTATGAAATAAAGGGATGATTAGTTTGAGTACAGGTGTAAAAGCAAACGACGTGAAAACAAAAACAAAAGGAGCAGATCTTGTTGTTGATTGTTTAATTAAACAAGGTGTGACACATGTTTTCGGTATTCCAGGAGCGAAGATTGACTCTGTATTTGATGTACTGCAGGAAAGAGGACCAGAGTTAATTGTTTGTCGTCATGAACAAAACGCAGCATTTATGGCAGCTGCTATTGGTAGATTAACAGGGAAACCGGGCGTATGTCTTGTAACTTCAGGACCAGGGACATCGAATTTAGCGACAGGTCTTGTTACTGCGAATGCGGAGAGTGATCCCGTTGTTGCTTTAGCTGGTGCAGTTCCGCGTACAGATCGATTAAAACGTACGCATCAGTCTATGGATAATGCTGCACTATTCGAACCAATCACAAAATATAGCGTAGAAGTAGAGCATCCTGATAATGTGCCAGAAGCACTTAGTAATGCATTTAGAAGTGCGACTTCCACAAATCCAGGAGCTACTTTAGTAAGTCTTCCGCAAGACGTTATGACTGCGGAAACGACTGTAGAGTCTATCGGTGCGCTTTCTAAGCCACAGCTTGGAATCGCTCCCACACATGAAATTACATATGTAGTAGAAAAAATAAAATCGGCGAAATTACCGGTTATTTTACTCGGTATGAGAGCGAGCACAAATGAAGTGACGAAAGCTGTTCGTGAATTAATTGCAGATACAGAACTTCCTGTCGTTGAAACATATCAAGCAGCTGGTGCAATTTCGCGTGAGTTAGAAGATCATTTCTTCGGTCGCGTTGGATTATTCCGTAACCAACCAGGTGATATTTTACTAGAAGAAGCAGATCTTGTTATTTCGATCGGTTATGACCCAATTGAGTATGATCCGAAATTCTGGAATAAACTTGGAGACAGAACGATTATTCATCTTGATGACCATCAAGCAGATATCGACCATGATTACCAACCAGAGCGTGAATTAATTGGGGATATCGCTTTAACTGTAAATAGCATCGCGGAGAAATTACCGAAACTTGTATTAAGTTCGAAATCAGAAGCAGTGTTAGAGCGATTACGCGCGAAATTATCAGAACAAGCAGAAGTTCCAAACCGTGCTTCAGAAGGTGTTACGCATCCGCTGCAGGTGATTCGTACACTTCGTTCTTTAATTAGTGACGATACAACTGTGACATGTGACATCGGTTCACATTCTATTTGGATGGCAAGATGTTTCCGTTCTTATGAACCACGTAGATTATTATTTAGTAACGGTATGCAAACGTTAGGTGTTGCACTTCCTTGGGCAATTGCCGCTACTTTAGTTGAACCGGGCAAGAAAGTTGTTTCCGTGTCAGGTGATGGTGGTTTCTTATTCTCTTCGATGGAATTAGAAACAGCGGTACGTTTAAACGCACCGATCGTACATCTCGTATGGAGAGACGGTACGTATGATATGGTTGCATTCCAACAAATGATGAAATACGGTAGAACATCAGCTACAGAGTTTGGCGATGTCGATCTTGTGAAATATGCAGAAAGTTTCGGTGCAAAAGGTCTTCGCGTTAACACGCCTGATGAATTAGAAGGTGTATTAAAAGAAGCACTAGCAGCAGACGGTCCTGTCATTATTGATATTCCAATTGACTACCGTGACAACATTAAATTAAGCGAAAAACTATTACCAAACCAATTAAACTAATGGAGGCATGGTTGAGATGACTGTTGCACAATTCATTGATATTGATGCAAAAAGAACGAAAACGAATAATGAAGTATATCAAACATCTACAATGCTTGCGCTATTAGATGGTATATATGATGGTGTAATTAGCTTTGAGAAATTGAAAGAACGTGGTGATTTTGGCATCGGCACATTTGATCAATTAGATGGTGAAATGATTGCATTTGATAACGAATTTTATCATTTACGTTCAGACGGTTCAGCAGAAAAAGTAGAACCGGAAGAAACAACACCGTTTGCGACTGTAACGTTTTTTGAAAAAGAAATGAGTTATACAGTAGAGCGTCCGATGAATCGTGAAGAAGTGGAAGCTTTATTACATGAATTGATGCCGAGTAAAAACTTATTTTACGCTATTCGAATGGACGGTACATTCCGTGAAGTAAGAACGAGAACTGTTCCAAGACAAGAAAAACCGTATACACCGCTCGTTGAAGTGACGAAATCACAACCAATCTTTTCATTTAAACATACAGAAGGTACGCTTGCTGGATTTTGGACACCAGATTACGCGCAAGGTATTGGTGTAGCTGGTTTCCACTTACATTACATTGACGATGCAAGAAGCGGAGGCGGACATGTTTTCGATTATGTTGTAGAAAACTGTACGATCCAAATTTGTCAAAAAGCTCATATGCATTTAGCACTTCCAGAAACAGCTGACTTTATGACGGCTGAATTATCTAGAGAAAACTTAGAGGATAATATTGCGACTGCGGAAGGCGCGGAGTAAAAAGAGAAGCCGATTTGGCTTCTCTTTTATTTTAGGTTACTCCCGATATGCGGAACAATGCTCATCAGAAATGAAATAATTCTCTTTACCTGTTACGGCTGATACTTCTACCAATCGATGTCCAAGCCCATCCCATACTGTAACGGTATATAAGGATGACCATTCTATGTTTCCACGCGCTAGTCGGAAAGAATAATAGTCGTTATCAGTTGATATTAAAACTTTGTTATAAATAACTTTTTTCGTTTTTCTATTTTGCAGAATAAGAACAAAATCTAATTTATCTTCTTCTTTTGGAAGTTGTAGTATTTTCGCTACAAACATTCCATTAGGGTTTTTCTTCGTTTTATATACTTTTTCTGATTCTATTTTTAGTTCAGGTTTACCCCTCATAGTCTCTCCCTTTACATATGCTTATTTCTTTGAAACAAACGGATGCCCCTCATAATAAAAACGCCACGGATAATGCACAGCTTCTTCTGCATAGTCGATGTTAATACGAGGTCCTGCTGTTATTTTATATTGTGATAATATGTGTTCTTCTTCTGGGACGAGTTCAATATGCAATGTGTCGCTTTGTAATGATACGCCGCGTTCTTCTAACGTAATTCCGAGGGCACGGCATAGTTTGCCAGGGCCATTCGTTAAATTTTTATACTGCGCTTTTGTAATGTCGGTTTTGTTGTAGCGCGCAAGTTTGATTTCTTCCATCCCGTCTACTGGCTCAAGGGCTCGAATGAGAACACCTTGTGGGGTGCCAACTGGCGCTGTAATGACGTTAAAACAATGATACATACCATAAATTAAATATACGTAAGCATGCCCCGGTGCGCCAAACATGACTTCTGTGCGACCTGTTCGTCTCCCGCCGTAACTATGTGCGGCCTTATCATCGGGACCCTTATATGCTTCTACTTCTACAATGATTCCGCTTCGTTTTATTCCATCTACAATATGAACAAGTTTCTGTCCGAGTAATTTTTTTGCGACTTCTAACGTATCACCTTCATAAAAGGAAGGGGGTGCCTGCATTGTACTATCTCCTTTGCTAAGTGTATATGTATATAGTAAACCAAATTTTCAGTAGTAATTCTAACTCGTTCTATTTGCTACATTTATTTCATAAATTATGGATAGAGTACAACAGCGAAGAGGGGGAGTGCGACATGATTTATCGCTTACTAGCTCTTAATATAGATGGGACACTAATATACAACAACGGAAAAATCGCAAAAGGATTAAGAGAAACAATTGAATTTGTGAAAAGAAAAGATGTATACGTTACATTATTTACGAGCCGTAATTTTCAGTCCGCTCATAAAGTTGCAAAGGCGTTAAAATTAGATTCTATATTAGTGACACATGGCGGTGCTTTCGTTTCAGCAACGATGGATAAACCGTACGTTCAAAGAAGATTATCGGAAGAGAAGACGTTTAACATTGTGCAAGTGTTAGAGCACTTCGATTGTAACGTCCGCATTTCTCATGAACGGTTTTCAATCGGAAATCGGGAGAGAAATACACCAAACTTAATTGCACGTACTGTATTATCAAGTGCAGATCCGTTATTTTATCCGGTTCAATTTGTAGACTCGTTAGGTGATGCGCTTCGTGATCATCCAGTAGCTGCACCAAAAATTGATGTGGTTTTCCAAAGTAAAGGTGAAAAAGAACGAGGGTTAAATACATTACGAAAAGCATTCCAAGATATAGAGTATGTTGAGTGTGATTCAAAACGAATAGAAATTTTGCCGCAAAATGTATCAAAATTACGCGGATTACAATTGCTTGGAGAGCATTTAAATATTTCGCTAAACGAAATGGTTGCGATAGGAGATAGCATGGAAGATTTAGAGGTAATTGAAAATGTGGGGCTTGGTGTGGCGATGGGGAACTCGCCTGTAGAATTAAAGCAAGCAGCCGACTGGATTACACGTGTTTGCAATCTTTTTAGTCGAATAACCTATTAATATACTAAAAATAATATGTTAGAAAACATTTACTAATCTGAATATAAATTTTAATATTTTTATTAAGTGTTTTTATTGTATTGAAGTTCAAATAATTGGAGGTGTGAAATCTGAGGGGTTTTGGTAGTTGCTGCTTAATATAAAACAATAGAGGAGTCTCGTTTATGAAGAAACGAAGTATATGCTTTCTGATAGTTATAATAATGTTTTCACAATTTTTTTGGTTACCGTCGTTGAACATAAAAGCTGAGAAAATTTCGGATTCTTCTTCGGTTCACAAGCTGATGCCTAAATATTTAGTTACTAATTTTAATTTTGATATGACGGCATCGACAGTTACTGTGGATAAAGATAATTTTTACGTTTCAGGTAATTTTAGAGCAGGAAAAGATTTAGTGGGGGTAAAATGGGAGACCAAAGATAATTATAGCCATCCAGATTTAAAGTACCCTACAAAGCCGGATTTCAGTGGAGTTACCTTAGACTATGATTATACTATAGAAGGTTTTACAAATTTGATGGATAGCGGACTAGCACCAAGCTTAACTATTGAAACGAATAATGGTGAAACCCATTATGTTCGTCTTTGGAACTATGTAATAAATCGGCCGATGGAATCTTGGGAGTTGGGAGCTACACGAGATGTAGGTAAAGATATTAGATTTCCTGAAAAGCGGAAAGAGGGGAGTGCGAATGGATCAACTGGACACATCAAAATTGATTTTAACAATTTATATTCGGGGTGGACTCCGTACACATATGATATGAAACAAGCGAAATATGTTCCGGATCCCAATTGGAAAAAGATACCTGTTAATGATATAAAATCGATTATGTGGTCAGTTGTTCCGAAGGGATATCAGTCTTCGGGATCAGAAGGATTGGGGAAATCTGAAAAGTTCAAAGTACAGTTTAACAATTGGAAAGTATCAGGTGACACATTTTTAATGAATGATCTTAAAAGTGTTCCAAATCACAACGTTAGAATGACTGATGATTATGATGATATATATAACTTAACACCGGAAAGGGTTGTAGGTGATTATAAAAAATTAGGGTATAACAAGCTGGTTAATTTTTATATAGGTGCTTCTCATTATTATGATAAAAGTTTCACGGGTTCAGGCGTTGAGATGAATACTGATTACCCATTTAATCAGGGTTTTGAAGAATGGTATAAAAATTACGCAAAGCGCTTAAAAGAAAATAATTTTGAACTTATTCAGTCTATTTCAATGGAATCAGTAGATGCACCAGAAACATGGTGGCAACGCACTTGGGATAATATCCCTGGTACTACGGGGTGGAAACCAACTCCGCATCTTTTAAGTTTTACAAATAATGAAGTGAAATCCTTTTATCAAAAATATACGCTAGGATTGGCAAAGATAGCGAATGATGCAGGGCTTACTCCAATGATTCAATTAGGAGAACCTTGGTGGTGGCATAAGGAAGACATACCTGGTAAACCACCATGTTTTTATGATCAAGCAACTAAAGAATTATTTGAAAAAGAAAAAGGTTATCCAATGTATGAATTTCGTACATCTAATGAAGATTTTACTGGTCATGAGGATGTGTTGGAGTGGTTAAGTGATAAAAATGGTGAGTTTTCATTAATGTTACGAGATACGATAAAGAAGACGTATTCTAATGCGAAATTCACAGTTTTATTTTTTACGCCGTCGGTAATTGATAAAGATCGTGTTCCACCAATGATGTCTATGGTGAATTTCCCAAAAAAACAGTGGAAATATCCAAACTTAGATTTCTTTATGATAGAAGATTATGATTACTTGATTGATAATCATATGGATAAGCATAAGGAAACATTGAATTTTGCACAAGAAAATCTAGGTTATCCAAGTGAAAAAGTACACTATTTTTCAGGTTTTGTTTTGAATAAAGACCAGCAACATGTATGGAAAAATATTAACCAGGCCATTAATGATGGATTTAACCAAGGGCTAGGTGAAGTGTATATTTGGGCATATGCTCAAGTTATACGTGATGGTTGGAAAACACCTGATATTATTAATGTGAATTATCCATCGGGTAATTATACTTCTGCAATAGATATTACTTTAAATTCTAAAGGAGCAGATAAAATAGTATATACAACAGATGGAAGTGAACCAAGCCTTAAGAATGGATTACAATATTCACAACCAATTAAATTGAATTCGAATACAGTTATTAAAGCCATTGCTATCAAAAATAATAACAGTGGAAATGTAGTTTCTTTTGATTATAAATTTATTAATTATAATGAATTAGTTGAGGATAGTTCCCTAGATATTAATCAAGAAAGTAAGGAACTTTACTATAATTTCACACCAAAGAAAACGGGACTTTATAGAATCTTCACGAAATCGTTTAAGGATAGTGGAGAAGGTACGGATACAGAATTGAAATTATACACTGATCAGGCTGTATTAGAGAGTAACAGGATTTCAAATGGACCTTATGGTAAAAAATATTCGAAAGTTGAGCATAATTTACAGGCTGGCATAACTTATCATATAAAATTATCAAACCCACATGAAAGTCAAATGAAAACGACTTTAGTAGCCGAGAGTGATCTAGATAACAGTAGGGTGAACGCGATAGCTGCTAATTGGAGCCAAATAAAAGATGACACATTATCTTCTTTATATGATGTAGATTATTATAAAGTAGAAGCAACAGTTTTAGATAAGATACAATTAAAGCCTACTAGAAACTTGTTAACGATTGAGAATAATAAGGGTGAAATTCTGCAAACGATTTATCCAGGTAGCTCTTTTAATGTTTTTACGCCACCTAATAAAGGAACATATTATATTAAAGTGTGGAGTAATACAAGCTATAATACGCAGGCAGATTTTGTACAAAAGATTCATGAACTAAATTTACAAACAGATCCAAAATCTATTTTAGAATTGCAAAAAAATTTAGCGAAACTAAAATTTTATTCGGGCACACTGACAGGTGTATATAATGAAGAATTATATATGAGTTTAATTGCGTATAAAACTATATTAAATAAGTGGGATGCTGGTGTTGCTGTAAGTGGTAAATTTCTTAAAGAGGATGCGTCTATTGATGACAGAATAAAGTATTATGCAAAACGAGATGTTGATTTAGGGCGTGATGCTCAAGGAAGTATTTATGATGTCTTATTTACTGGTGATTTATTTATTTTGTCACAAGCAGGATCGTTTGTAGGAGATGCTGCATTTGAAGCAATTATTCTTACTAAGTTTGGATCGCAAGTAACAAAAACTACAACACACTTAACCAGCAAATCTGGTACGGTTTGGGATGGGATTAAAGCAACAGACCCTGCTCTCCCAGGTACGGTTATACCTAAATCATTCCAATTGAAAGATGTAAAGCTAGGTGAAAATTTAGTTTGGATTCATCCTAATGCTACCAAGCATTTAAAAGAATATATTGTGGATAATGAGAAGATAGCTTACTTACAACCAGGATTGCAAAATATTATACAACAAGCCATGTTGACTAGTTTTAAAGCTGCTGTAGAAAAAGCAGCTACAAAAGCAACTCAACCTGGTCAAAATTTCTTTAAGAATATTGATGGATGGGAAATTGGTATAACACGTGAAACCGGGGTAGTATATCATGCCCTTAAAAAATATTAAGGAGTTTTAAAGATGGCTATTATATTGGAAAAAATAAAACCTTGTTTGCAGCAATCTAGTAGGAGTTTCGAAGATATGGGTGGATTTTTATTAGTTAATGTTAATGTAGAAAATCCAAAGCCGAGCAAACCTTATTTTCATAAGAAGAATATCCCATACTCTATTAATGAAACTGCATATCCAGTAACAATAAATTTACAGTTGCGCGGTGATCTGTTAGAAGAAGTTGATGGAGTTATAATATCAAATATAACCTTTTTGATAAATAAATTACGGTTAACAGATAGTACATTTGAAAATCAAATTAGTAAAGGGTTCCCCATCTTTAAATTGAAAGACCAATTTGATGAATTTAATGTATTGGATAAAATGTCCAAGATTAATTATTTATTAAAAAATAATAGTTTATATTGTTTGTTTTCCGATGACATTTATCCAGATGTATATGGACAAAGCGTGGAATATACAGATGATTTAATAGTACTGCTGGATTTTAATAAAGATATTGTGGGGTTTCATTTATGTAATTTAACAGAGGAAGAGTTAAGTTTGTTAAAAATGTTTATTAAGTAATTAATATATAATAGAAAAAGAAATGTTTTATGAAAGCATAAAATGATATTTGTAAAATTAAATATTAAAGACCTAAAAATAACAAAAATGAAAGAGGATAAGGTAAAAAACCTTCTGTACTGACTTGCAAACGCTCTTCAAGTAAGTTTGTAAATGAAAAGGTGATAATGTTGTTAATTTTAATTAAAACGTTACAGGATGATCGTTTTTTGTGAGAACGGTGTAGAATATATGATTAAAGAACATTTCCGTAAGCAATTCCCGCTTCCGTTTTTGAAGAATCATAAAAATACACCGAAACGATAAAGGAAAAAACGTAGCTTTTTGGCTACGTTTTTCTTTATTTAAGCTTCAATAACTTTAAGCATTCGATTTAAAAATGCGGCTGATTCAGCACGTGTTGCTGTGCCTTTTGGTACGAATTCATTACGTTCGTTCCCTTTTACAATTCCGTATGCATAAACATTTTGTAATGCCTTCGTATCGTATGCTAAATTTTGGTCAGTGAATGGTAATTTCATTTCTTTTCTATAAATCCAGTTATATTCTAATGCACGGTCAATCATAATAACAGCTTCATCACGTGTTATTGTAGCGGTTGGATCAAATTTATTATTCCCACGCCCATTAATGATACCTGCGCTAGCTGCACGATTAATTCCGTCTACTAAAGATGGATGTGCTTCGTTTAAGTCTGTAAATTTAGCGTTTCCAGCCGGTAATTTTAAAGCTCGCGACATTAAATTTGCAAACTCAGCTCGTGTTACGAGGCGGTTTGGCCAGTAAGAACCATTGCCGTCACCGAACATGATTTTCCTAGCTGCTAACTGGCGAATGTCTTGCTCATACCATCCACCTGTAATGTCGTCTTTTTCATGAGGGACTTCTGGCGGCGGAATAACATCTTTACGATTTTCATTATAGTAAGCATTCGTACCCTTTAAGAAAGCATCCCATTGCCCGCGTTGAATCATAAATGCAGGGCAGTTTTTTCCGCTCCAAAATTGATGTTTTTGCACGTGATCTAGAGATATGTTTAATTCGTTCATTAAATAAGCAGCTAATTTCCGGGCATTTTCTACCGCTTTCGTATAATTTCCATCACTATTCACAGCAATTTCAATTCCAATAGATTCATAGTTTCCAGTCTTATTTCCAGCATGCCAACCAACTTCATTTAATGGAAGGTGTTGATAAATTTCTTTGTCATCTACTGTAAAATGCCAAGATGCTGAACGATCAGTATTTCCGCGGGCTTGACTATCTAAGTACTTCGCATGATTTAACGCGTTAGCACCTTTACTCGTATTAGCAGTTTCATGAATTGTAATGTATTTCGTTTCCATTGCGTAGCCAGGACGAATGTTTTCATTCCCTTTTGGAACGATCATTTCTTTAAATGTAACACCATAAACGTTATTTGTAGGCAAATTAGATGGTGTTTTGAAGAAAGTTGCGCTTCTTTTTTCGATAGAACCTGTTTTTTCAAATAATGATGCTTTCGTACCTTCGAATGTAGCTGAAGGAGCATAAATCCATTTCTCGGTTCCGTTCAGTTGAATTTTAAACCAATTTCCAGCTTGTTCAGTAGGAGCTACTGTTTGTGGCTGTAATTTCGTTTCCTCTTTAAACGATTGGAAAGGGAATGAATATATTGATGTTTCGTCTTTCACAATTAGTTTTTGATTTGAAAGTTTATGAATCTCTTGTATTTCTAAACTATTATTTTCCTTATTAACCCAACCAGAACCGGATGTAGTTTGTACGTAATATGTATTACCTTTTTTCTTCGTTGCCTTTACTACTGATTCAGCAATTTCAATATTTGTTTTGGTTTTTAAGTCGTTTGCATCGTATAGTGGAAGTTTTGTTGATAAGTGGAGAAGATATTCACCTGAGATTTCAAGGTCGTTTTCCTCGTCATGTCTATGCTGCTTTGCATGTTCTTCAATGCTTTTTAAAGCTTGTTCATTAATAGACAATTCCGCAGTTTTCTCTATATTTTCTGCGAATGAAAGGGTAGGTGCTACAAATGTTTGTAATGCCAAAGTTAGTGCCAAAATGTTGTAAAACCTTTTTTTCATAGTTGTTTTTTAACACGTTATAGTATCTATGTCGTGTTAATAGTCCTCCTTTAGATATATTTAAATTAGTAGCAAGTACTAATACGTTCTAGATTGTAACAAGAGTATATTACAATGTCTATAGAACTAAGAAAAGTTCGTGAAAAACCAATATTCAGTTTGTTTTAAATAGGATATAGAAATAAGGTAAAACCTTCTGTATTGACCTACAAACGCCCTTCAAGTAAACTAAAGAGAGTTTGCAAATGAAAAGGTGATAATGTTGTTAATTTCAATTAAAACGTTACAAGATGATCGTTTTTTACGTCCGCTGCAAAATATTGGCGGCTTATTTTTTGAAGATAGTACGATTGGGTTTGAACAAGAGGAAGCAAATCTTATCGTTGATATACACATTGAAGAGAATGTGAAAGCATCTGCTCGTTTAACAGATGTTGCTACTGGAAATGTGTATGAAGAAACATTCGCAAAAGATTTATCTGCTTTCACAGATGAAAAAGAGCGTATGAAGCAAGTGAAGCACGTTGTTTCTTATGTATATCTTTCTGTTCTTCAGCAGTTAACTGGTCTTGAACAAAGCTGGGGCATTTTAACAGGAGTTCGTCCGACAAAACTTCTTCATAAAATGCTTCAAAGTGGTATGTCAAAAGAAGAAGCACACCAAGAACTTCGTGAAAGCTATTTAATTCATGAAGAGAAAATTGAACTTCTTCAGCGTATTGTGGATTGCCAATTAGCGGTAGTTCCGGATTTATACCGTTTGAAAGAGGAAGTAAGTATTTATATCGGTATTCCATTCTGCCCAACAAAATGTGCATATTGTACATTCCCGGCGTATGCAATTAACGGACGCCAAGGTTCTGTTGATTCATTCTTAGGTGGTTTACATTATGAAGTTCGTGAAATTGGTAAGTTTTTAAAAGAAAAAGGTGTAACAGTTACGACGATTTATTACGGCGGCGGTACACCGACAAGTATTACAGCAGAAGAGATGGATATGCTGTATGAAGAAATGTATGAAGCGTTCCCAGATGTGAAAAATGTGCGTGAAGTAACAGTTGAGGCAGGTCGTCCAGATACAATTACGCCAGCTAAGCTAGAAGTGTTAAATAAATGGAATATTGACCGCATTAGTATTAATCCGCAGTCATACCATCAAGAGACACTAAAAGCAATTGGACGTCATCATACTGTAGAAGAAACAATTGAGAAGTATCACTTAGCTCGTGAAATGGGAATGAACAATATTAATATGGACTTAATTATTGGTCTTCCTGGTGAAGGGCTAGATATTTTCAAGCATACGTTAGATGAAACAGAAAAGTTAATGCCAGAATCGTTAACAGTTCATACGTTATCATTTAAACGTGCTTCTGAAATGACGCAAAACAAACGTAAATATAAAGTAGCTGGTCGCGAAGAAATTACAGCGATGATGCATGAAGCAGAAGAGTGGACGCAAAAGCATAATTACGTACCATATTACCTATATCGTCAAAAGAATATTTTAGGTAACTTAGAGAACGTTGGTTATGCAATGCCGACGCAAGAAAGTATTTATAACATTGTTATTATGGAAGAAGTTCAATCGATTATCGGACTTGGTTGTGGTGCATCAAGTAAATTTGTTCATCCGAAGACAGGTGCAATTACGCACTTCGCAAATCCGAAAGATCCAAAATCATATAACGATGGCTTCGTAAAATATACAGAAGACAAACTGAAAATTTTAGAAGAGCTATTTGTATAAGAAGAAAGAGGTTGTTCCGATTTGGAATAGCCTCTTTTTTATATTGTTGTGAGTAAGTTGCTATAATTTCATTTACCAAGAGACCACACTGTTTGTAAAACTATGTCGATAATAATCAGAAAAACTAGTCAAATCATTAGAGGACAATGTCTACTTATGGACGAAATGATAGATTTATGAAAGAGAAAAGGGGGAAATTGTTGGCATGTACATGACGATAGGGAGAATATTTGATTTAGCGGTTGGTAAGTATCCGAATAAAGAGGCGTTAGTAGAGCCGGAAAAAAATATTCGCTGGACATATAAACAGTGGGATGAGCAAATAAATAAAACGGCGCAAGCTCTGTTGAAAGAAGGAGTAAGAAAGGGAGATACTGTATCTGTTTACTTATATAATTGCCGTGAATTTGTAAACGTTTACTTAGCTTGTGCGAAAATTGGGGCAATCTTTAACCCGATTAACTTCCGTTTAAAAGCAAAAGAATTATCGTATATCCTTCAAGATGCAGCCTCGAAAGTAGTAGTCTTTGAAAAAGCAGTTGAATCAACTGTTGCTATCATTGAGCGAGATTTTCCAAATTCGTCTTTTTGGTATGTAGAAGACGATACACCTTCCTATGCGAGTTCTTACCATGAAAAAGTAAATGAAGCACCAGCTGAAAAAGTAGATATTGAAGTCGATGAAATGGATTATTGTTCTATGCTGTATACGAGCGGTACGACTGGTCATCCGAAAGGTGTACTACATCGCCATCGTGAAATGACTGAGCATAGTATGATTTGTACGTATTTCATAAAATATAATAGAGATAGTGTTGGGCTTGTAGTTGCGCCTTTATATCATTGCGGCGAGTTAAATGCTGGAATCATTCCGCGCATTCAAGTTGGTGGAAAGAATGTGATTTTACATCACTTTGATACGGATAGAGTATTACATACGATTCAAGAAGAGAAGATTACGACGTTTTTTGCAGCACCGACGATGTGGAATATGTTATTGCAAAAAGATTTAGCGCAATATGATTTAACGTCGATGAAGATTGGTGTTTATGGAGGAGCGGCGATGGCTCCAGCGCTAGTGAAAGAATGTAAAGAACGTCTTTATATTGATCTTGTTCAAATTTACGGAATGACAGAAATGGGACCAGTTGTTGCGTTTCTCGTAGAAGAAGATCAAATTACGAAAGCAGGTTCAGCGGGAACACCGTGCTTTAGTCATGAAATTCGCATTGTAAAACCAAACGAAGATGCACCGGCAGAACCGGATGAGGTATTACCTCCTTATGAAGTGGGGGAGATTATTTTGCGCGGTCCGACTATGATGGCTGGTTATCATAACCGAGAAGAAGCAAATGCAAAATCGATGTATAAAGGATGGTATCACTCTGGTGATTTAGGTTATTTCGATAAAGATGGCTATTTATTCGTCGCAGATCGTGTGGATGATATGGTAATTAGCGGAGGCGTTAATATTTATCCACGTGAAATTGAAGATTTCCTTCATAGTCATCCTGGTGTATTAGATGTTGCAGTGCTTGGAGAGCCAGATGAATTATGGGGAGAACGTGTTGTGGCAGTTGTTGTAAAGAAAGATGAAGCGATTACAGAAGAGGATTTAGAAATATATTGTAAAGAAAGTGATGAATTAGCAGACTATAAACGTCCACGTCATTACTTATTTGTGGATGAACTGCCTCGTAATGCGAGTGGGAAATTACAGAAGTTTGTGCTTAGAGAGTCTTTAAAAGGGGCAAAAAAATAGAAAGTGGGGGATACCCACTTTCTATTTTTATTTACGTGAAAACCCTTCTTCATCAAGGTATTCAGCAGCTTCTGGATAAGAGTTGAATGTACCGTCTAAGTTTACACCAGCGTACACGTTCCACATATCATCCTCTTGAATAAGAGTTAGGATGTGGCCGTCTTCGTTCTTCCATTCTTCTTCTGCAGCAGGTTCCATCGGTGTAACAATTTCTTCTGGCTCCTGTGATAGACGTTCAATTACTTTTTCAATTAATGAACGCAGTTCTTCTTCTGAAAACTCACGGATGTTAATCATGCCTTTATCATCTGTTTTATAACCTTTAATGAAGTTTGCATATACAAAGCCGTTTCCATTTGGATGTAAATGATATACAACGTTCTTTTTATCTAAACGACTTTCTTCAAAGTGAAAGTTCACACGTTTTAATGATACGTTCTTTCTTTCTAATTCTGGGAAAGATTCAATAATCGATAATTTTTCTTCAAAAGTTAGCATAGTGCCTCCAAATATATAATAAAAGATTTAATTTATCTATTATAGCACAGTTACAATGGTTTCCAAAGATGCGGCGTGAGTTTACAATTGAATACGTTTACGTCACGATACTGTAAAAAGTGGACTAACGAATGTATTCTTTTAGGTGTACAATGGAACGTGGACTTAATATGAAGGTGGTTATTTATATGTTTCAAAAAATAGCAAAGGAATGTTTAGCAGGTTTTACTGTTGCGATTGTTGCGTTGCCACTTGCCATTGCATTTGGTATTGCTGCAACAGGAACGTCTGAGGGAGCACTAGTCGGATTGTATGGTGCGATTTTTGCAGGTTTATTTGCGGCTTTATTTGGTGGGACACCGGGTCAGGTTACCGGGCCAACTGGACCGATTACGGTTATTGCGACAGGTGTTATTGCGACGCACGGGTTAGAGGCGAGTTTTATAGCCTTTATGATGGCGGGACTGTTTCAAATCTTATTCGGTGTATGTAAGCTTGGCTCTTACGTGCGATACATTCCGTATCCTGTCGTTTCAGGATTTATGAACGGTATCGCATTAATTATTATTTTAGGTGAAATAAAGCATGTGCAAAATAGTTTTCTACTCGTAGTATTAACGATTATTGTAATGATTGTTTCTGGAAAATGGATTAAAGCCATTCCCTCTAGTTTAGTTGCATTAGTTGGTGTGACGGCTTTGCTTCCTTTATTTTCTTCTGCGTTAGAAGGGCTTACAGTGAAGTTGCCGATTATTGGAAACTTGTCATTAAATAAGGTGATTGAAAAGATTGGGACGATTCCAGAAGCGATGCCGACGGTTCATATTCCATCTTTAAGTGGAACAGGCATCGCAGAACTTATTTTACCAGCGCTTAGTATTGCTTTATTAGGATCAATTGACTCGTTGTTAACATCGGTTGTAATGGATAATGTGACAGGTACACGTCATAAAAGTAATAAAGAACTGGTCGGACAAGGTATCGGTAATATGGTGAGCGGGTTGTTTGGCGGATTAGCAGGGGCAGGTGCGACTGTACGATCTATCGTTAATATAAGAAGCGGTGGTAAAACGGCGCTTTCAGCATCTATGCATAGTGTTATATTATTTATTTTCATTATGGGACTTGGATCGGTCGTACAATTCATTCCGCTTGCTGTATTATCAGGTATTTTAATTTTAACTGGTATTGGCATGTTTGATTGGGAAAGCATGAAGAAAATGCATGTAGCACCAAAAGGTGATGTCATTGTTATGCTCGTAACGATGGTTGTCACAGTGAAGTTTGATTTAATGATCGCTGTTGCGTTCGGAATTATTCTTTCGTTCATTATATACATGGTGAAATGTAAAGAACGTAAAGCTTCTATTGTAAAAGAAAAGGAAGCGACGTATAAAATTAAAGGCCCACTTTCTTTTTTAACAGTGGATCGTATTTTTTATGCTTTACAAGACGTAAAGTCTCCAGTTGTTTTACGTATGAAAGATGTACGCTATATGGATGTATCAGGAGCTATGGCGTTGTTAACCTTTGTTGAGCAGTCGGATAAAGCGGGCGCGAGTGTGACGCTGGAACATGTACATCCGCATGTTGAAAAGACGATAGTGACGCTGGCGAATGATGAGCAAAAAGATAAATTACAGTTTGTAAAAGCTGAGGTTATATAAGGAGATGCCCTCGTATGAGGGTGTTTTTTTATTGTATTTAATATCTCTATATAGAAATATTTTACGATTATTGACATTTATTAATCTTAGCAGTATAGTAACATCTTAGATTAGCAATATGCTATTATAAGAAGGTATATGAATTTTGAGATTCCTTTATATTCAGAAGGAAGAGCTTTAAGCTGGAGGGAATATTTGATGTACAAACAGTTACCACATGGAGTGAAGATCGGGATTACGCGATCAATTGTTGTTTCTTTTGAGAAGTATATGAAAGAAATTGAATGGAATGAAGAAAAATTTGATATGCAGCAATTTGTTGAACAGTGGAAACAATATTTATACACAAAATCAACTTGGATTAATAAAGTAGACGAAGAGTTGAAAGGACATCCAGATTTCCATCAAGCATTAGCGATGAAAGTGAATGAAAAAATTAACGAGTTTATTAATGAAAAACCGAGCGAAGAGCAAGTAGAACATTTAAAGAGGCATGAAATGCAACACGCAGATGAAATGTGCAAATTAGAAGCTGAATATCATATTGAACGTTTATTAGTAACGAAGTAAATTTTACATAAAGAATAAGCCTGTCCAAGGAGGTGTGATGACCATCTTTTTGAACAGGCTTTTTGTATGAAAAAGAATAAGAGAGGCTGCTTTGGAAGCAGCCTCTCTTATTAGTCTTGTGGTACAAACGCTTTCCAAGAAGATAGATCCATATCTTCTTTTAATATAGATGAAGCAGGGAAGACAAATGACCACGGTTTTGTAGTGTTCGCTTTAATTTCAAGATTCGGTAATGTGAAAGCACCTTTCACAACAACTGCACCAGAAGCATCTTCAATATGAAGAGGAAGCTGCTCTAGTTGAATGTTGTCTTTGCAACCGTTACGAATAAGAAGCGTTGTATGTAAATCACCGTTTTCTTTTCTTGCAGCTTGCAGACCTAGGAAGTTAATTTCACCATCATTTGGAGGTGTTAAACTGTCTACGAAATTACGTAAAGCTTCTTTGCTTGCTTCAGGTAACTGAGCTTCCCAAGATGGGTCTAAATCTAATGCATGCTTACTTTCAAGTTCAAACGCTAATTCCCAATCTGTTTGCGATAATTCGGCATCTGTAATTGTTTCTTGCTCAAATGTAAAGATAAATGGCATATTTACATTTGCAGGAATATCTCCTAATGCAGAAAGGTTAAACGTTTTGCGGGCACATAGTTTCTTCTCTTTATTTAGAAGGATTAATGTAACCTCTTCGAAAGAAATTGGTTTCGGAACAGTGCTACGAATAAATACAGCTACGTCATAACCATTATCACGTTTTTCAATCTCAATTCCAGATAAAGAAATTTGATATTCTTGTAAACGTGTTAGTTCTTTATGTAAAAATTGATAAATGTATTTTTGTTCTTGTGCTACTGCACCCCAGCTAGGGTGGAAGTAAAGCGTTGGTTTTACAGTTTTATTTGCAGTATTTGTTTCTTCTTGTCCGAATAATTGATTACTAGAGACAGTCGTATCTTTTCCGCTTTTCTTAGCTCTTTTTAGGAATGATAACATAATCTTTCACCTCGTTATTGTACGTTTTCAGGAACACCTAAATGTCTAGCAACATAGCGGCACATTTCTTTTTCGAAATTACCATATGTGTATAAAAAGATATCTAAACCTTCTTTTTGATAAAGACGAGTAGGGTCTTCTTGTTGATATTGTCTTAGCCCGATGCCTTCTTTTAAGTGGGTCATCGCATCTAAGTGATTTACCCAGTTCTGATCTAGGAAATGAAGGGCAACATATCGTAGCGACTGCTGTAAATCAGTATGGCTATTTAGTTCATTTACGCGCTCTTTATAAAGAGATAATGTTTCTTTCAAAACGGATTGTAAATCTTCCGCTGAATGTACATTATTCGCTGATAGTGATGGCATATTTGTTACTGGTAAAATTTCGTTTATATTTTCTGTTAAACGAGCGAAATCCCATTCTTCCGGAAGCATACCTTCTAAAAGATGTTGCTTAGAAATGGCGTCTACAGCGTGATCAATCATTGGAATAATGATTTCAATCATATTTATATCTTCTTGTAACAAGTTATTACGTAATTTATAAATAACGTTACGTTGGTCATTTATTACATCATCTAACTTTAAATTGTACTCGCGCATTGAGAAATGGCTACCTTCACAAATTAATTGTGTACGGTTCACGAAGTCATGAACTTTAGAAGTTAGAATAAGTCCTGTTTCATCTGACTTCAGTGATTTATTTAATTTCTCCATTTCTTCATGTGCGAAACGTTTTAGCATTTCATCTTCTAAAGAAAGGAAGAACTGAGAGCTACCTGGATCTCCTTGACGACCAGCACGACCTTTTAATTGATTGTCAACGCGTCTTGATTCATGGCGTTCTGTCCCGATCACATGTAATCCACCAATCTCATGGACACCCTCACCTAGTAAAATATCAGTACCTCGTCCGGCCATATTCGTCGCAATTGTAATTTGTCCTTTTTGTCCAGCGGTTGCGATTAAATCCGCCTCTTGTTCTGCGCTTTTTGCATTTAATAATTGATATGTAATATGCGCTTCATCTAAGTAACGAGCAACGGTTTCTGATTGTAAAATAGACATTGTCCCAATTAAAATCGGGCGTCCTTGTTTATTGTGTTTTAGAACATCTTCACGTACAGCTTTATATTTAGCATCGGCTGTTACGTACACGACGTCATTTTTGTCTTCACGAATGATAGGACGGTTTGTCGGAATTGGCATAACTTCCATGTTATATACACGGTTAAATTCTTTTTCTTCTGTTTTTGCTGTACCTGTCATACCAGATAATGCTGGATACATACGGAAGAAGTTTTGAATTGTAATGGACGCTTGTGTTTGGTTTTCTTCAGTGATTTCTAAACTTTCTTTCGCTTCAAGAGCTTGGTGTAAACCATCACTTAAAGAGCGACCATCCATAACGCGGCCTGTGAAAATATCTACAAGTAGAATTTTTTCATCGTGTACAATATAGTCAACATCACATTGGAAAGCGACATGAGCTCGTAATGCTTGAATCATATAATGATATAAAGTTTGATGTTCTAAATCATATAGGTTATCGATATCAAATAAATCTTCTGTTTTTGTAATACCGTCTTCTGTAAAACTAGCAGATTTCGTTTCTGCATCGTACGTGTAATGAAGAGTATCCTGGAATGACTTAATAACTTTTGCACATAAATAGTGTAAATCAGAGCTGCTTGATTTCTTACCAGCGATAATAAGAGGCGTCTTCGCTTCATCAATTAAAACGCTATCAATCTCATCGATAATAGCAAAATGATAGGGACGTTGTACCTGCTCATTTTTTGAAGAGGCCATATTATCACGTAGATAGTCAAAGCCAAATTCTGTTCCAATACCATATGTAATATCAGCTTCGTAAGCAAGTTTCTTTTCGGCAGGATCGATTTGAGGAATATTCAATCCAACCTTTAAACCTAGAAATTCATGAACTTGGCCAATTAATTCTTTATCTCGTTTTGCTAAATAGTCGTTTACAGTAATAACGTGAACGCCTTTTCCTTCAAGAGCACGTACGTATGTTGGAAGAGAAGAAACTAATGTTTTTCCTTCGCCGGTTGGCATCTCTGCAATATTAGCTTCTAATAGTACAAGGCCACCAATTAACTGCACATCGTAGTGACGTAATCCAAGTACACGCTTTGCAGCTTCACGTACAACAGCGAACGCCTCTACTTTTATATCATCCACTGTCTTTCCATCGTGTAGCATGTTTTTAAATGTGATAGTTTTATGACGTAAGTCTTCATCAGATAAATCAGATAGTTTTTCTTCTAGATTATTAATTGCTTGAACAAGTTGTTCATATTTTTTTAGTTTTCTCTTTTGAGAATCTCCTAACAGCTTTTTTACCGAATTCAGCATGTTGTAAACACTCCTCTTACTGACAATAGCTACATTATAGCACATGTCTATCCTGAATAAGTAGAAGTAGTAAATTGAAGAAAAATCTGGATAAAAATAAGGTGTTATTACATATGATATATTTAAAAGCCGTAAAGAAAGAGAGTATTCAATGTATAATAAATTTGGTATGATAGCTAAATGAGATAAAGTGAAATTTTTCTAAAAAGAGAAGAATATAGTTATCTCGTTTTATGATGTAATATGTATGGAAATTATATATTGAAAGAAAAGAGCTAGAAGATGAATAATAAGTTTGTGAAAGGCGCTGCGATTTTAACGATTACAACGTTTTTATCGAAAGTGTTGGGAAGTTTTTTTCAAATCCCATTACAAAATATAGCAGGAGATGAAGTTCTTGGAATTTTCCGCCTTGTTTTTCCTGTATATATGATAGCTTTAACTTTATCAGTAGCGGGAGTACCGCTAGCTATATCACAGTTAATCGCTGAACTTCATGAGAAGAATGATAAAGATGGGATTGCTAAACTATTTACGTCAGCATCTATTATTGGAGTAATATTTGGGGTGCTTGGATTCTCGGTTATTATGATTGGATCAAGTATGTTTGCAAATATGCTTGGTGGACAAGATACGAGACTCCCATTAATTGTCACTTCGTTTGCTTTATTAATCGCACCATATATGGCGGTATATCGAGGGTATTTCCAAGGTTTTGGAGATATGATTCCTACCGGGGTGTCACAAGTAATTGAGCAGTTCATTCGTGTTTTCTTTATGTTAGCAATTGCATTCTTATTCGTATCTTGGAATAAAGATAGTGATGTTATAACAGGCGGTGCAATGATTGGTTCTTGCCTTGGGGTAATTACGTCACTTATTTATTTGAGATTGAAGTATGTAAAAAGTATATATCGTTATAAAAGTAATACATATTCACTGCAAGACTTTAAAAAAAATTCCAAAAAAATACTTCGGGTCTCGATTCCAATTGCGATTGGAGCATTATCGATGCCGTTGTTAAATTTAGTTGATTCTGTAACGATTCCACATATGTTGCATGAATCCACTACAACGATTCAAGAACAATTTGGTATATATAGTCGTGGCTTTGCGTTTACACAATTAATTGTCGTGTTTGCAAGCGCGATGGTATTTCCGTTAATCCCGTTGTTAACCGCTGCATTAACAAAGAAAGATATAGCGTTAGCAAAACACACAATTGAACGAACAAATGAGCTTGCTCATGTTTTAACAACGCCGATAACAATCTGGCTCATGGCACTTACAGTCCCGTTAAATGTTGGGTTGTTTACAGATGCTAAAGGGAGCGGCATGTTAGCTATTTTAATTGGTAGTTCGTATTTCACATCACTTATGGTATTATCAATAGGAATTTTGCAAGGAATTAACCGTTCTAAGCAAGCGGCGTGGATAGTTGTTGGAGCGAGTTTTGTAAAAGTCATATTAAATATAGTACTTGTAAGTCAATTTGGCATAACTGGTGCGGCTTATAGTACACTTATCATATATATCATGATTTGTATCGTAAATTATATATACATTCGAAAAGAATTGGCTTATTCGATTCGCATGGGGAGATTTTTTGCTGTAATTGGAGTATCTAGTATAGTAGGTATAGGATTATATTTCACATCTACTGTAATAAATGTGGTAGATTCTAGACTTATTGCAGTAATATATAGTGGTTTAGCATTTTGTGTGGCCTTTTTCATATATGGCATATGCGCATTAAAGTTGAACTGGATATCCAAAAAGCAAATTCCATTTTTACGTAAGTAAATTTGTCTATAAATGAGTAGGGCTATTTATATGTTTGTGAAAGAAATCAATTTGAAGTTATCCAACTTTTCTTATTAAAGAGTTGATAGCAATTTGTTGAATGACAAAAGTTGATTGCGAAATGTTGGAGGAGATTAAGAGTGCGGTTAGTTTTATCAGGATATTATGGTTTTTATAATGTTGGGGACGAAGCAATTTTGCAATCAATTATTAAAGCGCTACATGAAGAGGATCCTACTCTTGAGCTTGTTGTACTTTCGAATGACCCCGACTATACAAGAAAAATGTACGGTGTAGAGGCAGTAAATCGCTGGGATATAAGAGCAATTTATAAGGAAATAAAGAAAAGTAACGGTTTAATTAGCGGAGGGGGAAGTCTCCTTCAAGATAAAACGAGTATTAAAAGCATTTTGTACTATACAGGTATTATGCGGATTGCTCGTTTTTTGAAGAAGCCGTATTATATTTATGCGCAAGGAATTGGTCCAATTACGAAAAGACAAAATCGTTTATTAGTGAAATGGCAAGTATCAAAAGCGGCATATATATCAGTTCGTGATGAAGATTCATTTTTGTATTTAAAAGAAATGGGTATTAAGAAAGAGATCGAACTAGTTCCAGATCCAGTATTGGCATGTCAACCAGAAGGAATGAAGTCGGAGTGGCTGCAAAAACATTCGATTCAAGGGAAAGTAATTGCAGTTAGTGTGAGGTATTGGGACGCGAAAGAAGATTATATGAAGAAGCTAGCAGATACGCTGAAAAAATTTAAGCGTGAAGGATATCATATTTTATTCGTACCAATGCATGGACCATTTGATCAAAATGCATCACGCGATATTATTAACTTAATGGGAGAAGAAGCTCATATGCTTCCGTATAAGCTGGATATCCATGAGAAAATTTCAATTTTGTCGGAATGTTCGCTTCTAATAGGTATGAGACTTCATGCGCTTATATTATCAGCGGTTGCTAATATTCCTATGGTCGGTATTTCATATGATCCAAAGATCGATTCATTTTTACAACAAGTAAATCAGCCGATTATCGGAAACGTAGATGGTGACTGGACGGCTGAAACTTTGTATAACGTGGCAACGAAACAACTAGAACAAAAAGAATATGTACAAGCAACATTGGAACAAAGAGTAGAAGAATTGCGAGAACAAATTTCAACAGCGTCTCGCTACATCATAAGCGACTTGAATTCAAAAGAGTTCGAAAAAAGGGGAATGTAATCTTAATTTAAGAGGACATCCTCTTTTTTTATTATTTAAAAAATAGAAAATGTCGAAAGAAAATAAATATTTGTAGAAAAATGTCGAAATGTATAAATGATTTTGAATGTATGCTCATAAAAAAGAAATTTGAGAGATAAGATGTATGTTTGATAATCCTAACATTCTTATATAGAGAATGTTAGGATTATGCGTTTTACTTGGTGAATTATAAGGAAATAGGTTTGGTAATTTTAAAAAATGAGAATGTAATAAAAATGTCGAATTATATAAAAAAAGCTGTCGATTAATGTCGTAATATCTTGATAGTTAAATATTGAAATTGGAAACGTTTTTCTGTTATAGTTGTAAATGGTTATGTACAAAGTGTGTGGATTTAATGTTGATACACTATTGATATACACTTAATTATCAAAACCAATTTTCCAATTTGATAAAATGTCGAAAAATATAAAGCTCAATAATTTTGAATCTTTATATTTTTTAGTGTTAAGGGATTTTATTTTTTATGGAAATGGTGTAATATGTGTATTGTTCTATATTATGGGATTTATTACTCGATCCTAGTAATACTTTAACCACATTTATATCTACTAGTTTCAAAAATAAATAGAATATCTATTTAAAAACTTATGGAACTAGTATTACATTCCTAAGGAGGAAATATATAAAATGGCAAAGACTAACTCTTACAAAAAAGTAATCGCTGGTACAATGACAGCAGCAATGGTAGCAGGTGTTGTTTCTCCAGTAGCAGCAGCAGGAAAATCATTCCCAGACGTTCAACCTGGTTCTTGGAGTGCAGAGTACATTGATTATTTAGTAGCAAAAAAAGCAATCGAAGGTAAGCCAGACGGAACATTCGCTCCAACTGAAGCAATTGACCGTGCTTCTGCAGCGAAAATCATGGCAATTACATTAGGTTTAGACGTTAAAGATGGTGCAAAACCAACTTTCAAAGATGCTCAAGATTCATGGGCTGCTAAATATATCGCAGCTGTTGAACAAGCTGGTGTAATTCAAGGGGATGAAACTGGTAAGTTTAATCCAAACAACCAAATTAATCGTGCTTCTATGGCAACAATGATCGTAAAAGCATACAAATTAGAAAGCAAAGTAAGCGGAGAATTAGAAACTAAATTCTCTGATTTAGAAAAGCACTGGGGTAAAAAAGCTGCTAACATTTTAGTTGCTTTAGATATCACTAATGGTACTGGTAATGGTTGGGAGCCAGATAAAGCTGTAACTCGTGCAGAAGCTGCTAAATTCATTGCTAAGACTGACAAAGAGTTCGGTAACGAAGCAGTAACAGTTGAATCTGCTAAAGCAGTTACATCTCAAAAATTAGAAGTTAAATTTAGCAAAGCTGTTGAAAAATTAACTAAAGAAGACGTTAAAGTAACAAACAAATCTAATAACGATAAAGCGTTAGTTAAAAATGTAACTTTAT